>PVJD01007056.1:0-89390 GCA_004026545.1 Mormoops blainvillei | reverse complement strand
AAAAAAGAATTTAAAAAATGAGGGTAATATAAGGAGCCTCTGGGACAACTTTAAGTGTACCAATATTTGCATCATAGGAGTGCCGGTGGGAGGAGAGAGCATGACATTGTAAACATATCTGAGAAAATAATGACAAAAAACTTCCTTAACCTGGTGAAGTACAGAGGTCTGAGACAAGATAACTCAATGAGGCCACATCATGACACATCATAATTAAAATGCCAAGGTAAAAACAAAGAGAGAATCACAAATACAGCAAGAGAAAAGCAGTTACCTGCTTCCCCTAAGACTGTCAGCTGATTTCTTAACAGAAACTTTTCAAGCCAGAAGGGATTGGCAAGAAAAATTCAAACTGATGAAAAGCAAGGACCTACTACCTGGATTACTCTACTCAGAAAAGCTATCATCTAGAATTGAAGGACTGAGAAACAAGCTAAAAGAGTTCACCACCAAACTGGTATTATCAGAAATGTTAGGGTTTTCTTTACAAAGAAGGGGGGAAAAAAAAAATATATATATATATATATAAATGACAATAAATACATGCAAAGTGGGACCAAAAAAACCCAGAATGTATTTATTAAAAATTGTGTATTTATTCTTTCATGTTTAAACATCAGTCACCTTCAAAGTACTCTCCATTTTTTCCACTGCTCAAAACAGTTTTTACACTTGTCAATTTTTATGTCTTTTAGTGCTTCTGCTGGTTTTTGTTTCACCTCTTGCACATTGGAAAAATGTTTCCCTTTGAGGACTTTTTTCATCCGGGGAAACAAAAAGAAGTTGCTCAGGGCGAGATCAGGTAAACAGGGAGGATGGGGAGGGATCAGGTAAATTGACCAAAAACTGCTGAACACTCAGCACAGTGTGGGCCGCTGTGCTTGTAAATCAGGTATCATGAAATGGGCAAATGCGTTGAAAGAGTCTTCTAAAAAAATTCACTGAAGCCGAACACAGCCTCTCACAACAATGCCAGCTGGTACACTGATCACTGAAGCTGAACACAGCCTCTCACAACAACGCCAGATGGTACACTGATACGGATGGGTTCCTAGAGCACTCACAGAGAGGGGGAAGCCTGCACTACAAGTGGTCTGCCCTCTGGTGAATTCAAGCCTAGCTTCTTGTCCTAGGCTAAGAGTAAGCTTCAGAGCTAAGATGGTTTACAACTGTTTGTTTTTTTTTCAAGTTGTAAAAGCAAGCAAACAAATCAAGAATATGAAACAAACTTGTGGCCACAATGTTTAAAACATTTACCCTTTACAGAAAATTTGCCAAGCATGGCTCTAGGCAGTCACCATTAGAGCCACCTTCTAGAGACTGAGACCAAGTCCTATCAGCTGCTATTTACCACCTAGAACCTTCTTTAGTCCAAGTGTGATCTGAAGACCAGTGATACTGGTCACCTGGAAGTTTGTTAGGAATGCAGTATCTCAGCATCACCACCTGAATCCCCCTCCCACTCCAGGCCTCTGAATCACAATCTGATTCTGACTTACGGGAGATTCTTATGCACATGAAAGTTTGAGAAGCAATGACACTAAAGTAGAGCCTATGAGGCTGTAGAATTTGACATTGGTATTACCTATTCTACTCAGTACTGGGGACTTGTAGTAAGTCCAGAGGCTTATTGTACTTATTGCAGTCTATTAATGTTTTTAGCCTTTCTGTTTCACAGGTAATCAATATCTAAACACATAATAAACTATTTGCTTCTGACTGCTAAAAAAACTACAGAGCTGAATTTATTCTCTGGTTCTTTATCCAAGGTCATAGAAAATGATTTCTAAAATGCACACCGCGATAGCTTTCAAAGACATAATTTGATTTACTTTCACAACAAATATTACCAAAGAAGAGATTCTAAATATTAGTGAATAAGATAAACTATCTTAAACTTAAAGCCTTAGTCTTTAACAAAAGCAAAGACAACAACATTTAAGAGGTTGTGCCATTCCAGAATATGGATAAGGGGAAGCTTCTTAAAAGGATGTAACAGAGTAAAAACTGCATTCTTCGAGGCTTAAAGAATAAATTGCTCTGGCTGGTGTGCCTCAGTGAATTGAGTGCTGACCAGTGAAACAAAGGGTTGCAGGTTCAACTCCCCTTTGGGGCACATGCTTGGGTTGTGGGTTGGATCCCCAACTTGGGGACTGTGAGAGGCAGCTGATCAATGTATCTCTTGTACATCGATGTTTCTCTCTCCCTCTTTCTCCCTCCCTTCCCCTCTCTAAAAATAAGTAAATAAAATCTTTTAAAAAAGAAAAAGGAAAAACAAGTGTGTGAAGAGGGAATGTGAGAAGTCACTACTGAGATTTCTTGCCTTGACTGGTAATCTGTCTTCAGAGAGAGTCCCCAAATGAGGCTGACTGCAGTGGGAATGAGGGAACCACAAAAACTTGTATCTCACTGGTGTTACATTGAACAAAGGTCACAAAGTCTGGGCAGATCTAAATGTTATTTTTTGCTAAATGTTAAAATACAGCACAGTATTTTGCAGATGCAACAGTAAACAGGATACACTGACAGAAGCTCAACTGGATGACAGTAGCCAAATGCAAAGAGGAAATCAAATGTAATTGACCAAATACTGCATATAAGCAATGGCTAAGCCTCCCTTTGAGGAAAAGCTTGGGATATGAATCTTCTGTCTCCTTTCTTCACTGCAAGTAAATAAAACAACCTTGCAACCACCATGTCTTGTTTTTAAATACAGCACCTCAAGCAGCGAACCCCTTGAGTTCAGTAACAGAATCATTAATAGGGTCATGGCTAGCTGTGTGCAATGCACAAAGAGTAATGCATATACTAGATCTCTGGTACTAGGCAGTCCAGGCCCATGCAATGTTGCCTGGAGAAGACTAGCAGGCACACTTTATAGAAATGCCCCTTCTCCTGGAGGATTCAAACACTTATTAGTGTTAGCAGATGGCTGAAGCATTCCCATGCCGGACTGAAAGATGCAATTAAGTTGTAAAGGCACTGCTTAAGGAAATAATACCTAAGTTTGGACTCCACAGAACTTTCAGAGTGACAATGGGCTTTCACAGCTGCTGTAATAAATGGAGTAGCGAGAGCTCTCCAAATTAGGTGCGTCTCACATTCTTCATGGAGACCACAGTCCTCAGGAAAAACAGAAGGATTTATTTAGACACTCAAAAAGACCCTGACCGGACCATGCCAGGAAACCCATGAGACCTGGCTTAAATTACTACCAACTGCCAAAACCAGGACCAGGGCAGCACGTAACCAGAATTGGATTAAAAGAATGCTTAAATTCAATCCTTTTGAACTCATGTACAGTAGGCCCTTTTCAGGCTCCTCTCAAATTCTGGAATGCCCAGGCCCATTTATAGAATAGGCTGTTAAACATATTATCCAATTAGGAAAGATAACTGAAAACTTAAATATATATGCTAATCCGATTTTACCTACACCGGCATATGATCCAGGGAACTGGCTACATTTAAAAACATGAAAATCAGCATCCCTGAAAGATCGACTAAACCCAATATGGACAGGTCCTCATTTGGTGTTATTAACAAACTCACCATTCTCTTAAACTACAGGACAGAACTTCCTGGATACATCATTCTTGAGAGGGGCCTGCTATACCACCCAGTGAGAACAAGAGACCAGATCCGCAGTACTCCTGTGAACCTGTCTATCCACAAGCCGTTCTTCAAAAGAAGATAAGTGATGACCATTATGCACCCCTGTTCTCAGGAATCCCAGAACCTAGGGGACGGACCCTAAGACTTTCATAAGTCAGGTAGCCAGAGAATTTTACTCCTCTAACTCAAAGATGTACTCTGTTATTCAGCAGGAAGCAGTTACAGAAGTATGACCTTTGTTTCTATTCCTTCAAGAATGAGGAGTGAAAAATATGAAGGGGGAAATCTTTAGAAAGGACAAGGGTCTGTGCAGTTCTAAATGCTATTCTTGTTAAATCAACATGTAAATGACCAAATTATATTCCATATAAGCGATGGCTAAGCCTCTCGCAGAGCTTTAGATATGAATCCTGTCTTTACTGGTTGCAAATAGTAAAAACTTTTTTACTATTGCAACAACCGCATTCATTTTTTAATAGAGCATCCAGGGGTGAACCCCTTGAGTTTGGTAATACTGGCACCTGCTAAGAGACACATAATCAGTGACTGAATAGAGGGCCCACATTTGCGGCATTTGTCTTGGTAAGGATAATCAGCATGTATGTTATCTTTGGCACAGAAGCTAGCTAGCAGCAGTACTGCATAATATTGGAAGAATTCTTTTAAAAATATTTAAGCTTGCTCACCTTTGGGGCATAAGGCTGGGGACACCAGTAAGTGAAAGATGTATTAGATGGAGATTATCTGTTAAATTGTTGCTGCGTAAAGACAGGTGTTCTGCTCTTACATACATAACAGGGAGTTACATCTGGTTATAAAGAGGTAGCTTTTAAGTGCTTCAACCAAAGCATTCTAAGTATCATTTATCTCACTCTCAAATAAGGAGGACTGCATGCTTTATTTGAATGTGTTTTTTAGCCTCTCTTGCACATTTGTTGGTACCTAAAATATTCTATCTTAAAAGAAACATCCAATTATCACTATCTCAAAATACATGTTCATCTATTCTTCCTTCCTTTCCATTCATAATTCCAGAGGAAAAGGGGTAAGGGCAGCCCCTAGTATTTAATAAAAATCCCTTCCCACCCCTTTGATCCATAACCTAAATGGCCGGTGACTCTGGACAAGCCAGTTAACCTCTGCAAGTCTCAGTTTACACAGGGCCATATGTAAAATGAGGCTTATATAATCTTGAGAAAAGATGTTCTAGTTACAAAATTACCATTTTATCATCTGTTTCCTGTATGACTTTGAACACTCCTTTACTCCCTCCATCTCCACTCTTTCTATTGGCTTCTGATTCAGGGGTCCCCTATCTTAATTCTGTTATCCTTCTAGCTACTTTCCTTTCTAGCTCAGCCACGTTTCTCCAATTAGTGACTGACACCCACTGTCTCTCCACGCCTACGCAAATGACTTAATTACTCCCAGCGATCTGACTTCTACCTTGACCACTGCACCAAAACAATATTCCTAACAATCACTAGAATCTCTCAAAGCCAACAGCTTTTCCCAGTCTTCTAATTCCTTTACCTTTCTGCAGCATGTCACATGACTGTCCCCCCCTTGCCTCCAAGATTCTCTTGGCATCCTTGACGCTGTATTATCTTGGTTCTCGGCTGTGTTTTTCAGTTTCCTTTACAGGCCACTTCTTATCACTCCCTTTAAATATAGGCAGTCTCCAAATTGATGCCGTAACTTTAACAATGCAATTTCATTTATAATCTAAAGTCTGTTCCTTGGATTTCTCATCTATACCTTATCTTGCTTTTTAGTTATCAACTCTATGCAGATAATAACACTCAGTTCTACATCCATATTCTTTACTCCAAACTGCCCTAATTTTCAGTAGCCTGAAAACCATCTCAAGTGGATAATATGTACTTCAATCTCCAACCTTGTAAATGAAAACTCAATATATTCATCTTTCCCTCCAACCTATTTCTTTACTTCATCTCACTTGTTAAAGCATCTGTTAATTGTTCACAGGCTTCAAAGTCTCAGGTTCAAAACCATGCTCATTTTACTTAAAAATATAGTTAACTTATTTTATTCTAACTACAGATTATGATAGCAAATTGTTATAGAAAATATGGAAAAGTCAAAGAGAAAATTACATCATCCAAAGGTAGCTCACCATTGTTAATATCACTGTTTTAAAGTCACCATCATTTTTAACCTTCCCCTGCCTTACTTTCTCGTATCAGCTGACCAAATCACCAAACGCTACTAGATCTTCACAATGTCTGTTACAGCTGCCTTATTCTGTCCATTTCCAATACCCCACACAAGTCTAGGCTTTTTAGCAGTTCATACAAGTATTAGTGTCACAATCTTCTAACGTCTATCACTCCCTCTAGTACATTGGTTTTCAGCCTGGGCTACCCACTGGAATCATCTGGAGAAGTTAAAATACTAGTGTTGGGCATCTGCCCTGAGAAATTCCAATTTTAGTGGTCTGAGAGGTACAGTGTACATTATACTATGGGATTTTTTGTGCAGCCATGGTCAGAACCACTGTTCCAGTACAAAGGTTTTCAAACTGTGTAGGAATCACCTGGGTAGCCTGACAGTCATCCTTGGAAGATCTGGGGTGGGGAGTAGATACATGCACTTTTCACAAATGATTACATTGTAGGTGCCCCACAGACTATGCTCTAAACCAGGGCTTCTCAAACTTTTATGTGAATATTAATCACCTTGGGATCTTGTTAAATTACTGATTGAGATTCAGTTAGTTTGGGAAGACGCATGAGATTCTGCATTTCCAACAAGTTCCCAAATGACTGATACCAACACCAGTCTGAGGACCATTCTTAGTACAACAAGACCTTAAGAAACACTGCTTTAGAATTACTGCATTTAAATCTGTTCTAAGCTAAGCTTACTGTATTTCCTTTCATAATAGTACTTCTCCAGTCAAAAATTTTCAGTGACTCAATTTTCTATACATAAATCTCAAATTCTTGACCTTGGCATTTAGTTTTTTCTCCTTGCTATGGACTCTATTTTCATTTTAAATGATCTGTCTTATCATTCCCCCGCAAAATAATACTTCAATCTGTATTATGCTTGAGACCTAGAACAGTGCTTCTCAAACTGTAACATGCAAAAGCATAACCAAGAATATGTGTTTAAAACATTCTTGGAGTCCACTACAGAAGATTCTGACTTGGTATCTGGAGGTCTGGTGAGCTCAACAATTTTTATTTACAATAAGCTCCCAGTAGTTAATGATGCTACAGGTCTGAGGGCCCCATTTTGAGTAGCCTCCTCCAAATACTTAAACTGAAATCATACCCACTCAAACCTTACTACTACTCCATGAAGTCTTCCAAGTTAAGCAAAACTAAATGGTGTTTCCTTCCTTTCAGTGCTTATTACAGTTATTGCCTAAATGATTAATATGGTCCTTAGCTTCATAATATTTTGGAGGCAATAATGAGATAATATCTTTCAGAATTAAAAATTAGAAAGCTAAGGCCCAGAAAGGCAAAGTTACTTCACTGCTGAGCTGGGACTACAGATTCTGTATTGTTTTCAGTTTTAAAACTCTAGGTGTTAAAAACACAATATAATTAGAGATAAAACTCTTCAGTCAGACCTGTGAATAGTTTTTATGGCTTTTCAATGAAGTGTGAAATGCTCTGATAGCTGCCAAAGTGCCAAATAGGTCCTGTGGCTGTAAAGGAAAAAGTGTGACTTAGCATCTTTGGTTTTCTAGTAGCCTCTACTTGATCTGACCAGTAGTTACAGAACTATGTACGGAATCATGTCATCTGCAAAAAGTGACACTTTTACTTCTTCCTTTCCAATACAGGTACTTTTTATTTCTTTATCTTGCCTTATTGCTCTGGCTAGGACTTCCAGGACTACGCTGAGTAAGAGTGGTGAGAGTGGCCCTGGTCAGTGTAGCTCAGTTGGTTGGAGCGTCACCCCATAAACTGAAAGTTCACGGGTTTCATTCCCAGTCAGGACACATGCCTAGGTAGCAGGTTGGTCCTGAGATGGGGCACGTACAAGAGACAACTAATCAATGTGTTATTTCTCTCTTTCTCCTCCTTCCCCCATATCTCACAAAATCAAAAAGCATGTCCTCAGGTGAGAGGATAAAAAAAAAGTGGTGAGAGAGGGCATCCTTGCATCATTCCTGATTTTAGAGGAAAAGCTTTCAGTTTTTATGCCATTGAGTGTGAGGCTGAGGGTCTGTCATATGTGGCCTTTATTATGTTGAGGTACTTTCCTTCTATTCATATTTTATTGACTGTTTTAATCATAAATGAATGTTGTATCTTATCAAATGTTTTTTTCTGTATCTACTGACAAGATCATATGACATTTATTCTTTATTTTGTTAAGGTGGTGCATTACACTCACCAATTTGTGTATGTTAAACTATCTTTGAGATCAAGATGGCGGAGGAGTGAGTGGAAGTCACACTGACTTCCACCCAGGACCAATCTAGAGTTACAACTTAATTGTGGAGAAATCACCCAGAACAAATAACTGAACAATATCAAAAGAGAAGCCTTATAACCTCACACAGACACAGGAATCAGTTCAGCACAACCTGACTGAGAGAGGGGAGTGGAGAGAAAAAGGGAGAAAAATATCAACATAAGAGAGAAACATAGTTCGGTTGCCTCTCGCACATGCATTGACTGGGGACCAAACCTGCAACGCAGGCATGTGCCCTGACTAGGAATCAAAGTGCCAACCTTACGCTTCACAGAATGATGCCCAACTGAGCCACATGGTCAAGGTTGGATCCATGTGTTTTTAAAAATATTAAACTTACTGAGATAATATTCTCCAGGACCATCCATGCCGTAGCAAAAGACATTCATAAAGATGTGATGTCTGAGCTGAGGTATAATGAATGCACTTGTTAGCTTCTGTGGGGAAGAAGAGGAGGAAATGGGTCTGAATGGCCTTATGGAAAGGACTTGAAAGTCATGGATATCCAGACTTCCGGCCAAGATGGAGGCATAGGTAGATACACTTTGCCTCCTTGCACAACCAAAAGAAGAATAACAACAAATTTAAAAACAAAAATTAACCAGAGCTGACAGAAAACTGAACTGTATGGAAGTCCGACAACCACGGAGTTAAAGAAGAAACATTCATTCAGACTGGTAGGAGGAGCGGAGACGGGCAGCCGGGGTAGACAGGACTTGAGGCAAGGCGGTTGCTGGTGGACCAGGCGGTCCCACATTTGTGTGTGGGTAAACCGGGAGGAACAACTGGGGAGTGAGACTGCACAACCAAGGGATCTGGCACGGGAAAAGAAAGCCTCAAAAGCCCTACTGGTAAAAACCTGTGGGGTTTGCAGTGGTGGGAGAGGCTGCCAGTCTCACAGGAGAGTTCGTGAGACAGACTCATAGGGTCCTAGAATGTACACAAACCCTCCCACCTGGGAATCAGCACCAGAAGGGCCCAATTTGCTTATGGGTAGCAGGCGAAGCAACTGAGAGCCAGCCAAGAGCCAAGCA
Source organism: Mormoops blainvillei (assembly GCA_004026545.1). Classification (NCBI taxonomy): domain Eukaryota; kingdom Metazoa; phylum Chordata; class Mammalia; order Chiroptera; family Mormoopidae; genus Mormoops; species Mormoops blainvillei. Next base: position 80,284 of record PVJD01007056.1, on the reverse strand, counting down.
AGCTACATTCTTCCCTCTCAGACCCCTCCCCCACACATGGCCCAACGAGGCAGTGATGTGGGTTGCCTGACCCTGGTGAATACCTAAGGCTCTGCCCCTCACAATGTAATAGGCCTGCCAAGGTAAAAAAAATATAGCCCAAATGAAAGAACAGATCGAAACCCCAAAAACAGAACTAAGCAATGAAGAGACAGTCAACTTAACAGATGCAGAGTTCAAAACACAGGTAATCTAGATGTTCACAGAAATGGTTGAGTACAGTTGCAAAATGGAGGAAAAAATGAAGGCTGCGCAAAGTGAAATCAAGAAAAATATACAGGGAACCAACAGTGAAGAGAAGGAAACCGGGACACAAATCAACAATTTGGAACAGAAGGAAGAAATAAAACATTCAACCGGAACAGAATGAAGAAACAAGAATTCAAAAAAATGAGGAGAGGGTGAGGAGCCTCTGGGACAACTTTAAACACTTCAACATCTGAATCATAGGGTTGCTATAAGGAGAAGAGGAAGAGCAAGAAATTGAAAACTTATTGGAAAAAATAATGAAGGAGAGCTTCCCCAATCTGGCAAAGGAAATAAGACTTCCAGGAAGTCCAGGAAGCTCAGAGAGTCCCAAGGAAGTTGGACCCAAGGAAGCACACACCAAGGTACATCATAATGACATTACCCAAGATTAAAGATAAGGAGAGAACCTTCAACGCAGCAACAGAAAAGGAGACAGTTACCTACAAAGAAGTTCCGTAAGACTATCAGCTGATTTCTCCCAAGAAACCTAACAGGCAAGAAGGGGATGGAAAGAAGTATTCAAAGTCATGAACGACAAGGACCTACATCTAAGAATTCTCTATCCAGCAAAGCTATCATTAGAATAGAAAGGCAGATAAAGTGCTGCCCAGGTAAGGTAAAGTAAAAGGAGTTCATCATCACCAAGCCCTTATTAAATGAAATAATAAAGGGACTATTCTAAGGAAAAGATGATGATCAAAAATACAAACAGTAAAATGACAAACGTACAACTATCAACTGAACCTAAAAAAACAAAAACAAAAACAAACTAAGCAAACAACTGGAACAGGAACAGAATCACAGAAATGGAGATCACATGGAGAGTTACCAGCAGGAAGGGGGAGGGGGAGGGTGGAGAATGGGGGAAAACATACAGGGAATAAGAAGCATAAATGATAGATACAAAATAAATAGGGGGAGGTTAAGAATAGTATAGGATAATGGAGAAGTCAAAGAACTTACACGTATGAGCCATGGACATGAACTAAATCGGGGAATGCTGGTGGGGGGTGTGTGCAGGGCGGAGGGGAATAAAGGGGAGAAAAAAAATGTGACAACTGTAATAGCATAATCGATAAAATATATTAAAAAATAAAACTTTATCTTTGTGCCCCTGTAATGAACCCCATTTGATTGCGAGGTACCATTTTTTAAAATGTATTGTTGTATTCGAGTTGCTAGTGTTTTGTTTGACAGAGGGTAACTGGTGGCTGACAGAGGGTAAGGGGTGTGGTGGGCCTGGGAAGGAGGGGGCACTAATATATGGTGATGGAGATGGTTTGACTTTGGGTGGTGGGCACACAATGCAATATATAGATCTAGCATCATGGAAATGTACACTTGAAATCTATATGATCCTGTTGACTAATGTCACCCAATAAATTTAATAAAAATTATTTAAAAAAAGAATTTAGCACCTAGAAAAAGCTGTGACTAAACAAGCAGAACAGGAATGGGCAAGAAATACTTAAGATAATACTCATTTAAAAAAAATGCTTTTCACAAAGAGTGAAGCCCTATCGAAAACAACAGCCTCTGTCACATCAACCATTTATTGAATCACTATGACAGATGAAGCGCTAATATAAATGAAATGAGGCCAAAAACAAGGCTTCTCCAGGGAGTCTGTCAAAAGGAGAAAAGTCACTGGATTTTAAATGGGCCATGCTAATAGACCTAACCCGTCATTCCTTTCCAAAGTCCATCTCTATTGCAAAGTAGAAAAGCAAGAACTCTCAACAACTAAGAAAAAAAGTATATTGTTTATTGTATTAAAGTCTTGTAAGATGTATGTTTTAAGAGTTCCATTTTTGTGCACTGGGCATCCATTGCATGGCATATTTTAAGTTCTTTGTATAATTGAAAGCATATAGGACGGGCTACATATTGATAATGTTATTTCGCATATTTAAAATAAGCTTCCAGACATGAACTAGGTGTGGGGATGATGGGATGGGGTGCTCTGGAGCGTAGGGTCCTTTGTTTTCCTGCCTCCATTCTTTGCATAATGCAGGGCTCCACTGCAAACTAAGGCCTGTGGGCCAAGCCCAGCCTGTTTCTTGTTTCTATATAGACCAAGAACTAAAAGCTGTTTTTACATTTTAAATAGTTGAAAAAAAATCAAAAGAATATTTCACAATATGTGAAAATTATAAGAAATTCATGTGGGAATGTCCATTAATAAAGTTTTATTGGAAAACTGCAGTGCTCATTTGTTTATGTACTGTCTATGGCTTCTTTCAGCTATAAGGGCAGAGTTGAGCAGTTGTCTAAAATATTTGCTATCTGGGCTTTCACGGAAAAAAAGTTTGCTGATCCCTGAAATAAGTCTTTGAAATATGAAAGAATTAGAATTGGAGGGCTTTATTTATAGTTTGTCCTTAATAACCATTTAACATATAAGCATTTCCAATTTTCAACCATTATAGCCCACTATTATTTGTATTACTTTTATCTCATAAATAATTCTGAATGATTAATATTTGTGAAACTCCAGATTTTCCTACTTAAGGAAGTTCTGAAAAATACACCAAAGTGAGGGTTCAATGTAAGCACCTGGTGTTAGAAAGAATGAATAGAAATAAAAAGAAAGAGCTGACTAAAAGAGACAAAGATCTCTATTCTGCAAACAAGTGGCATGAGTTCGATACAAAAAACAAAACAGAAACTCCTAAAATAAAACAAAGTAAAACAAAACCAGAGTTCAAGGTAAACCCAGGTATCAAGGGATATGGTAGTGCAATAGCCTCATTAATAGAAAGAAGGCAGTCAAGAGAAGGAGCAAGCAGCTAAAGATGAATAAGTACAGTTTCGGAAATGGGGGACTTGACAAAACACTGAAATAACCATATGATGAGGTCAACTAGGTAGAAAGTAATGTAGAATGAGAAATTTCATGGCTGGAAATTCCAATGTGATATCCCGTATATAGCCACTGACATACCTGGAAGTTCCTAAAACTGATTGAGAGGTTGTAAAGGGGTACTAAGCTAGAGGTCCCCAAAATGGGAAGTCCCCCACTATCCTGGCTTGGGGGAAGAGGAAGCAAAGCAAGGCCATTGAGAGTTACTTTGCATATCTAAAGAATGTGGCCAGTGTTTTAGTAATGATAATAGCTTGGAGGTGGTTCCCACTGTCACCAGGCCACACCTGCCTCTGAGAAAGGCAGAAGAGATCACAGCACTTGCAGGTGTAACCCTTTGTTGGAGGAGTTGGAAATGGGGTTATAAAGAACCCCCCTACCCTCGCTGGCCCCGTATTTAAACCCAAACACGGGGCAGCCATGCTCTCTCTCTCTCTCAGACACGCAGGAGCTCTTAACCATGCAGCTTGGGGAGGAGAAGTGCCTCTTGGCCATGTGGCTTGGGAGCAGTCTTGGCCACATGGTTTGAAAGGATGCAGAAGGACCCCCCACCAGCCCACCATGAGATTCTGGATTAAGAGCAGGATCATAGCCAAGCTTGGATGACTGGAAGAAGCCAGAATACAGACAGGAATCTGCCCAGCTAAGCTACAGATTTATATTTCTTTTCCTGAGAGACAGTGTCCCTGACTGGCCTGGTTTGCAAAGGGAGGCAGGACTGTGTGATTGTGGGTGTTTTTTTGTTTCTAAAGACAGTGGGATTTAAGAGCAGAATTCCACCACTATTCTAAACCTGTATAACTTTTGAATAAATAAGGCTCTGGCACGGGGAGTCACAGTTTTTTGGCAGGAGGCAACAGAGCCCAGAGTAGTTCCGTTTCAAGGCTTTTATGTTACGTAGTGTGTGCCCCTTAAGCGTACTATGAAACACAATTATTATAGGGAGAAAGCGATGTTTTAAAGTAAATATTTCATTTCTCTGGTTCTAAATAATGAGCCACAGGAAACTTCATTAAATACACATATGAAGTTGTAAACTGACAACTTTGTCAGTTGTCCTTAAATAAACAAAGATAAAAACATTTTCAAAAACTAGAGAAGATATATTTCCATAGAGACAGCCCTTAATAGTGTTAAAAAAACCCAGCCTGTCCTTAACCATGGAATAAATTAATCAACTTAACCTTAAAGGCTAGACTCTGAAGTGGGATATATTTTACTGCTATCATAGATTAACAGAAAACTAGTGCTAAAAGGGTCTTCTGAGATAATTGTGATAGTTTCCTCTTGGGTGGTTGGGAATGATAATCTCTAAGAGGTTAGGTCACTTGAGTGATTCAAGTCCTATAGAGAGTTACTGTGAGGACCAAGACTAGACTAGACACCAGTACTCTAAGCTTTATGAAAAAAGTAATAAATATCTCAAAACACCCTTCTACTCAACCCAAGCCCTTTATATCATGCTTGGTACTAATGAGGACTATGAAAATTAGAAATTCTCAAATGTTATTGTAATTATTATTCTTATGGCCATAGGACTAAAAACAATGATACAGACCAGTAAGTAGTTTAAGGGGAAAAAAAGCCACATTTTAATTATGCATGTGAGTAAACTTTACAAGAGAAGTCTAAGCCTTTCCTGTTCATCAAAGGACCAGCACATGAAATGAAGATAAACAAAGACTAATACTCTAAGAAGGGCAGTTACAGAGTAGGGTTTTTAAGTACATATATTTTTCATGCACTAGTATTAAAAACACAGGAAGACCTCTGGAAATTAGTTAATGTATACTTCCCTAGGAAAATCTTCTAGTTTAATTAACAGTAAGTATAACCAAAGTCATTCAGGGCCTAAGGCTGGGCTAGTGTACACTCAAGTATACACTGTAAGAGATTCAAGATAGGGTTATACTGGTAAAACGATATACTGAAATTTGTTGATGAAAACTAGAATAAATGTAACTGAGGTATTTATAGGGCTCTATTAGGGATATTTCACATTAATTCAAAGAGCTCTGTCTTCTGAATATAGAAAAATAAAAAGTCATTGAATGGTGTGGTTTATGTAATGTGATATGCTGATAAAACAGTCAAAACATACATGCACATTCACACCAAACCAATCATCAGGCCTGTCAGATAGTTCAGAATAAGCCTGGCGCTGATTTCATTCACTGAGAAAAAAATAATGCTGTTAAAAACGTTACACTCTACTTTTCTGAACAATTTGATAAGGATGTCATTATAAACAAACTTCAAAATCCACGATTACTAAAGCAATGTTTATAGAGATTTTTGTCAGTAAGATATCAAAGCAGCAACTAAAGAACATTATTACTACTATCAAGAATGAGATATTATCTACTTTAACTTCCTTGTAAAATATGACGCAGTCCCATCAGTAATGATGAGTCACTACAGCAGGGATTCTCTCATAGGAGGTGGGCACAGAACAACATACAAAAAGCCTTGTGTAAAAGCCTCAGGCTTTTCTGAGGCTAACAGAATTAATAATAATTCTGCTAATAGCCCCCCTTTCCCTGAAACCTTTGGATATCCTTCTACCACACTGAATCAATGTCAGAAAACATTGCTTAAAAAATAGTTTCAAGTTAATAACTGCCACTGCCTAACTACTGGACAAAGGTGAAACAAACCCAAGAAACGAAATGAAAGACTCTAAAAGATTAGCAGGTATCAAAAATAATAGCAGTAAATAAAAAAAAGAGACCAGAAGGGTTCTAGAAGTGAAAAGAGTGACACCTAAGATATACTAAAGAAATCCTATAAATAACTGTAATCTTTTAACCTGAGTAAGAAAATGAAGGACATTCATATTTATCAGTTCGGCAGTATAAAGTATATATACATGAATAACACTAAGAAAATACTAAATTTTCAGATATACAGTTTAATCTGATTAGGATCCTTGCTTTTTCAATACAGGTCTACCTTTTTGGAAAGGTAGATACTCTGTGATCCATTCAACAGTGCTCCCCACTCATTCTTAAGTACAGCTATACAAAAGAGCTTCTATGAGATACATGTAAATTGACATAAGTATAGCTGAGAAAAACCTGTTGTATGTGGTAGTGATGATACTATAAAGAGTAATGTTTTCTTAGCTTAATTAAGATCCTACATTATATGGCTGACCTTATCTAACTAAGCCTGTTGTTAGATATTATATATACATACATATATGAAATACTCAAAAGGAAAAACTCAAATACAATATAACATTCAGGAACACTTTAATACATATTAAACAGAAAGATAGCACATTCTAAAATTATCAATGTTTTAAAAAAATATCCCAATAAATGTATTAATTAATATTAATTCCTTGTTTAGGAAACTGATTAATTCTAGATCTGTAACTAAATAACTAACATTTTTTATGTATGCTTATTTATGTAACATAAATTTTCTTACACAATGGCTAATAAAAAGCAGCCAAAAAGTAAAGCACATCTTTACTAAAGCTATTACTCTCAATATGACAGTGTTTAATTGATGGCTATTATCTTTAGGGATGCTGGCAAATTTTTAATTGCTCTTGATCCCATTTTATTCCCAAGGTTCACTATTTAACTGTGGGTTTGTTTGTAATACTTCCCTAAAACAGGGGAAACACTTTATTTAAAAGTAGTCCTGATACTGCCAGAGGCATAAAAGGGATAAAAATGACTAGTTTAATTAACTATTAAGATAAGCAAAACAGGACACCGATTATTACATGTTACCAAGACATGAATTTTACCATGCAGATTATTAAAAACACAAGTTTTACCTCCACACAGGTTTTCATCCCTGAGGCAGCAGCATAGTGCAGGGGTGTGTTTTTTTTGTTATCTACAGCATCAATAGCTGCTCTCTCATATTCGCCCTGGTCAAGTTTTGCTCCTTTCCATCTTAAGATCATCTGTAGACAATCTGCTCTTCTGAAATCATCTTCTGCAGGGCGTGATAGGCGAGGGTGAAGGGCTCCTTCTGATATCATAATTTGAGGTCCCATACACAACAAATGCATAGATGTTTCATTGTGCACATTCCGTTTATTTGGATTTCCATCTCTACCAAAAAGAAAAGTCCTAAAATAGTAAAGGAAAAGAAGGATTAAAAACCAGTTATTTTCTACTTTGAAATAAGAATACATAGAAAATAAGAAATTTAATAGGTAACCTACTTCTAAGCTGTTAATACAATTTTGAACTCTCTCACAAATGGGTGAATGACTAATTCTTAGTTATAAAAAACTCATTTTAGAACAATACTAAAAAGAAATCTTTATAGTATTTGCTAATAAAAGAGGAAAAGATAGGAAGGAGGAAAAAGGGAAATGAAGGAAGATGAGAGTAAAGAGAGCAAGGAAGACGAGAAAAGGGGGAGGAAGGAAAGAAACAGAAAGGGCCACTTACAGACTAATACGTTATTAACATAAATAACTTAGTTGGTGTGAACATTCACACCAACTTTTTTCCTTTATTTTCTGCCTTTGAGTACATATTTATTTAATAAGAATGGTGACAATATAAAGCACAGCAAGTAATATATAAGTTTAGGACTACATTTTTAAATCTAGGAAAAATATCACTATTTAAAGGCATCAGCTAGCCTTTGAAGTATATATTTATAAAGTATTATCCTTTTTGAGGGGAGTAAATTGTGATTAGTTTTAGAAGACCAAGATGTAATTCCAAGGTTGTAGTCTTTACGAATGATAGGTCCAATGGCTTAACTACTGCCCAACCTACATCTGAGAGTTGTGCCTAGTTCTTTATGTATCCTCATCACAGTATTAACAGTTAAGCCAATTCATATGCTATAATAGAATACTGGAAAATGAGCTGGGAAAAATCTGCTACAATACAGTCAGCTTATACTAGAAGACACACAAATACATTATGGAATGAGCATATAGGTCTCCTATCTGAAGACAGTGCCTTCGTTTACTGTGGAAGGCTGTTATCACTAGCACTGGACTATGTTCCAGTCCAGAACAGCATACAGGAAGGAAGCAGAGCCAAACCCTAAATCCTAGTTACATTAAAAAGTAAACAAAGGACAGCAAAAACCCCTGACCATAAAGGAGCTGGTTGCAAGCGAGCCTGTTCTTCAATTTGAATGAGTTAGCCAAGCTGGATATCTCTTGTTAGAAAAAAGCTGAGTTAAGAGGTCCTAAGGCAACAGAAGGTGTCAGACAACTTTTACAACTCAGATCTCTCCTGTTCTGATCATTCAAGACTCTAGAGCTCAAAACAGAGCAAAAGACTCAGTCTCTTGACTCTGTCTCCTTCAGGTCTGCACTGTTCACATGGCCTTCGGGCTAATAGCCCCTGCTTTAGACCTGTTAATCTTTAGAGGATTTCTGCTTGGGGCTAGATTTTTTTTTTTGGAACAAAAACAGTCCCTCCCATTTTTTCCCCTTCCCTTCACAGAAAAGAAACCTGAACTTTGTACTTTCTTAAGATGGATTTGAAGAACTACTAAGGCTCCCATTTTCTCAGTAGCCTTCTCTATCAATAAACCTTTCCTTGCTCCAAATTCTGATGGTTTGAGTTTTGACCTTTGATCTTTCAAAGCGTCAGGGCACAAGGACTTTGGATCAGTAATAAGCAGTATAGTTCTTCAAAATTACCCTATTAGGTTTTTAGCATCTACATTTAAACAAACTGTCCTGAAAGTAGACATGAGGTCTCTGAAGCATGAACAAATGAATCACTATTACTTACAATAACTATGCCAGTTCCTCACACCTCAACTCTTCCCATTGGGGTAGCACAATCAAGGATCAAATGTCATCCTACATGTACTGAATTCTGCACTGTAGGTGAGTGTGGTAGGCAGAATAATTCCTCCACTCCAAAGATGTCCATGTTTTAATTCCTGGAAGCTATAATATACTACCCTACATGGTATAAGGGACTTTACAGATGTGATTAAATTAAGGATCTTGTGATAGGGAAATTATCCTGGATTATCAGTGTGGGCCCAAGGTAATCACAAATCTTTATAAAAAGAAAATAGGAGGGTAAAGTCAGAGAGTGGAAGATGTTATGCTGTTGCCTAGAAAGATGAATGAAGGAGCCACTAGCCAAAAAAAATATAGGCAGATTTGGAAGCTTGAAAATAAAATTCCCAATCATATTTCCCTATATTTACAATGGTTGAATTATAGCAGATTATAGTGGATAAGTAAAATTAATACCATACTCTTAAAAATGTAGTCATCAAGATTAAAACCTCCTGCCCTGTCTGGGTAGCTCAGGTGGTTAGAGCAATGTCCCAATACACCAAGGTTGTGGGTTTAATCTCTGGTCAGGCTACATACAAGAAGTAACCAATGAATGCATTAAATAAGTGAAACAAGAAGATGATGTTTCTCTCTCTAAAAAAAAATAATTAAAAATAAATAAATAAAAAGCAATTATAAAAGATTAAACCCTCTTGAACAGACAGCTGTCAGAGGGGAGGGGGGTTGCAGGACTGGGTAAAAAAGGTGAAGGGATTAACCAAAAAAGAAAAAAACTCTTAGAAACAGACAACAGCATGGTGATTACCAGAGGAGAAGGGTGGTGGGGAGAGGTAGAAGATGGTAAAGGGAGGATAAATGGTGATGGAAGGAGTCTTGACTTGGGGTAGTGAACATGATACAATATACGGACGATGCATTATAGAACTGTACACCTGAACCCAATAAACAAACATAAAAAGATTAAAACCTCTTCCAGTAGACATTATTTTTAAAAACAAAAAAGGTTTCGTTTTCTTAAAATTTTAATTTAGGAAGAAATTAAAAATAATTCAGATTCTGTAAGATTCTGTGCAACCACATTATCCTGCTTTTCCTATCCCCAGTTCCAATATAACATTTATTCTCTCTTTTAGTTTGTACAGGAGCCCTTAGGTTCTTAACAGCATGGAATTTAACACATCTTGGGAGGATGTCAGGGTATATGAATATCTCTATCTATTTCCCACCCCACCCCACCTGCTGTATTAAACATTTCTAGGTCCTCCCCGATATAAGGAAGAGATGGTGAGGTAATTTTTCGAATGCTCTCATGTTCGATCTGCCAGACTCTGATTAATCAAAGTAAAGTTATTATTCTGAAATTAAAGTATTCAAATAACTTCTTTATATATATTTACTCAAGAGTCTCAAATTTATTAGATATTAGATATAGTAACATGCTTGCATAAACATTTTGTGCTAAAACTATAGTTGGATATTCTAATTTCATTCATTCACATTACTACTTTTCCATCATTTGTTTAAATTCAAAAGTTGTCTTCCTTAATTTATGTGAATGTATAAATAGAATAATAAACATATAATTGATGTAGTTTTAGACAGGCCTCTTTCTATAACTATATCAGCAATTATAAAGCATATTTTATTACTTGCTCATAAGGTTAATTCTAAAACAGGTATAGGAGATAACTGGCAGGAAGGTGAAGTAAAGAAAACAGTAACCTGGAAAAAAAAAATCCCTTTCATTTGACCCTAAGAGTTCATCCGGGGTCAATCTGATTTTCTAGGTTCTTTCACTGTTCATTTTCAAATGGTCAGCTTATAACTGCTACCTCTATTTCTTCTACATTGCACTCTCACATCACCAGGAATTTCTTAAGAGCTAAATTCTTCATCGTTGGCCTAATTTTTGTTTTTAACTTGAAACTACTGACCTTTCTATTATCTTGGTTTCCATATCCTTTTCAATATCCTTCTTAAATTATTATTAGTACAATTTCTCTTTTACCCATGATGATGGTTCCACTTCGCACCCCCTTGTTCGAAGCAAATTCAGTTCTCAAATTCATTTTCTTCTCCACACACATTTCCTTTTTTAGAGAACACATCCGCTTTATAAATTGTAAAGTATTATCAGAGCCTAAATGCTAGTCAGTAGAGGCAGCAAAATGGGTTCTCTCAGAGGGCTTCTGCTATTACTTTCATGATAATTTTTAATGCTCTATCAACCGGTCTGACTTCTCATCTGACCTCTAGGCATATTCTAAATTCTTATAGACCCCTTTCTCTTGCATATTACATCCTTATCTCATATTCACTTGAGCTCCTTCCAAAGTAACAGCCTTCACTCCCAGAGCTGTGATTTCTTGCCATGACTCTCTTCCTAGTGACTAAGATAAACATACACCTCTAGTTCCTTTGGAATCTTCTCTTTCATGCAAAAAACATTTATTAAGCAGTATTCATTTGTCAGGTTCTATTTGAGAAGTGAGACATATTGTGAAGACAGAGTAAAAACTAGAAATCAATAACTGGAAACTTTTAATTTTCAAAGTTTGGCATTAATATATGACCTAATAAGGATTTCATACTTTATGTATACCAAAAGACAGCCCCTTTTTATTTCCAAAAAACCAAAAGAAGCTATTCTGTAACATCTAAGGAATAAGTATTAGAATCCTTATTCTATACATGACTTTCCCAAGGAGATACAACTAATGAATTGTATATCCCTCCAAACCAGAACACGTTGACTCCAAAGTCCAAGTCTTTTTGTTACATTAAGTAGTAACTGTTTATGAATATGGGTTTAGCTTCCCTTGAAAGAGGCACTGCATTGTGGTAAAATGTATAACCATTTGGGTTCAGAAAGATACAAATGCAAACTGAACTGCTAAACTGTAAACTACTCTTCTTTTACCATGTTATTCTGCCTAAGAAGAAAGGACATTGATGCTTGCTGTTGCCGGGACCATAAAGCTAAAAGAAATGGAGATAAAATGACAGCCTTAATCCAAGTGGGTGCTTTACTTTATGGCTACTAGGTCCTTGACTAAGTATGTCTACCTTTGTCTACCCATGCACGTCATGTGTTAGGAATCTAGCCAAGCTGAGCCACGGTCTACATTAAAGCTAACAGCAGGTACCCCAGATTACATGAGGGCAGCATGAGAAAATCATGACCATAAGCCTATTAGAAAGTTTAACAAGGCTAAATGCAGTGAAATATTTGAAGCAATCCAGAACGCATTTAATTAAAACAGAGTTGCTATTTTACCCAATGCTGATGAGTAAATGCTATTTATCCTTATTCTGCATGACAGTGTTAAGGTTAATTTCTTAATTCCAAAGCAACTAACATTTAAACTAATTTGACTTTTGATTTTCTCTGTATTATCTAAATAAGTTTTGGGGAAGAAATACACAGATTAAAAAATTAGAATTACTTACTCTGAGGATAGGAGAACAATAAAGTAATTTCTGATTCTATTATAGGATATTAAAGAATTTAATAAAGAAATGATTAGCCACCAATCTCTAAACAATTAAGAAAACACCTAAACACTTTAGCCTGAAGTTGAAAGTTAAAAATAAAGTAAAAATATAAAGTTCAGTATAATGTATATAGCCGAATCATAAAAGTAGTACCAAGTAGTAACTAAAAGAGAATATATAGTCACCCTTTCTGTAGGTCTTTAAATATTCATTCAGTAGAATGATAACCACATGGTGGAGACAGACAGGTATATTCCTGCTTAGAGGAACTAAGAATACTGACCAGATCAGCTATTCTCAAACTTTTTAGCCACAGAACCCTTTTATAACTTTAAAAATTAGTTAAAGGTTCCACCCTGGCCAGTGTGGTTTAGTTGGTTGGAATGTCATCCTATAAACTGAAAGGCGGTAAGTTCAATTTCCAGTAGGGCACATGCCTGGGTTGCAGGTTTGGTTCCCAGTCTGGGTGCACACAAGAGGCAACGGATAGATGTTTCTCTCTCGCATCAATGTTTCCCTCCCTCTCTGCCTCCCTTCCCTGCTCTCTAAAATCAACAGATATTTTCTCAGGTGAGGATAAAAAAGCATTACTGAAGACTCCTAAGAAATTTGTTTATGTGGGTTGGTTATATAGATATAGATATAGATATAGGTAATATTAAACTTAAAACAAAAATTTTAAAAATACTTATCCATTAAAAAGTCAACCCATTACATATTAATATTCCTACCACGTAAAACGAAAAATATCTATAAATTTTTAAAAAATTAAATGAAAAGAATGGCACTGTTTTTACATGTTTACAAGTTTCTTTTGATGTCTTGCTAATAAAAGACAAATTCTCACAGTATCAATCTATTGTAATATGTTGTTTTGGTTCAAGCATATGAAGAAAATCCAGCCTTTAAATAGTTAGAAAAAGTATCAGTACTTTAAAACTGTCTGTTCATGTAATTGTGAATATTTATATTGATACTATACCCAAAAATTTACCAAGTTGCCATTTATTGCTAATCAAATCTTAAAGATTACTTTGCAATGCAGAATCTAAAATTTTATCAATGAACTTTTTGTACTGTCACATTAAAATCCATTGGTCTACTTTCTTTTTGAAAAAATCTTTTACGCATGCACAATTTTTAAAAATCAAATACTGGTCTTCTGAGAAATACTGATTCACTGAGTTATGCAGATTTCCTAGATGTTGTCACATTTCATTTCACAATATTTTAATAAAATCACATTAGTTTATATCACTAATCTTATCAGAAATCCTGATCATAATATTTCCTTACTCAGTGACTTTATAAAACTTCTTTTTACTTTGTATAAGGTATTGTACTATGTTAGAAGTACAAAAAAGACACTTTTACAAAGTTGTAATTTAGGTAGTCAGAGAGAAAATACACAAAATTATAAAATACAATTGATACTAACAGACAACCTGTCTAGACAGCTTGGGAATGGGCCAAGGGCAGTGAATAGGAGGGGCTGCCAGGGAATATACATCTGGGTAATGGTAATGGAACCTGGGAGCTGCTTCTGAACCGACCCATGCCCCTTGGGGGTGGAGGTCAGAAGTCACCGCACTGAGAGTGCAGTGCACAGCTGGACAATACCTTCACAAACTACCTAGGGCCATGACAAGGACATGGAGTTATGCCTCCATGTTACCCAGGCAACTGAGAGTATGCCTGGCAGACACTCTGCCCCAGTGTGGAAGTCCTGCTCCTGGCTGCAGATGCCCTGCTCATCCCACTGAGGCCACGCTCTGTGCTGCCAGGGAGGCTGTCCTGGGTTTCCAGGGTCCCTTTACTCTGGCAGTCACTCACTCATGGTAGGCTCCGAGTGTGGACAACTCACTTTATATGGGGACTAGGGCATGGGAAGCAGGGAGCTGATGAAGCGCCACGGGAGTCTCCCCCATCAGCCATGATGGTGGCAGAAGGAGGTTCTTATACTAAGCACACACAAGGCTAGCAAGATAATTGGATGGAGGAAAAGCTCTCCTACTTCCTTATAGTACCAGACTGGGGTTAGGACCAGGGCAAGGAAGGCATATGTGCAATAGAAGTTAAAATGGTGGCAGGGAGGTATAGACCAAAGAGGCCTGTCAATCTAGCTTAGGGAAAAAGGGGGATTGATTGGGAGGTAGATCCACCCAAAACACGCAAAAGTTTAGGAAGTCAATTGGTCATTCTGAGAAAGCGCCTGGTCTGTCCCACACCTGAAACTAATATAAACCCAGGGGAACACAGAAACTAGATCTCGCTCATTGCTCACTGCTCAGGGCCTGCACTTGGATAGTGCATTGGCCTGTCTTCTTCATGTGCCATGTGACCTTAGAAGTCAAGTGGCCATAGCCTCCATGACTCCCATCTCTCTTGCTGAACTGATGGAGCACTCACCGGTGCGTTTGTATGCTCTCCAGCCCTGGAGCACGGGACCTTGCAGCCCTCGAAGCCACATGGCCAATGGCAGCCCAGCGCCACACAGTGTCCAGGAGCGAGCCTGAAGCTGGATAGCAGCTGGGAACAAGCGAGGCTACCTGGATAACCACTTAGCAGCAGCCTAGGTCTCCAAGGGCTGGTACTTTAAAATGCAACAGGGACTTTGGGCACTGCCTTTTGTTTTAGTCTTGCTGAGGGTGGCTGGGTTTTTGTTTTTGTTTTTTTTAAGAGTATTGATGAACAGATGTTTATTGAGCAGAGACTATGCTGGGCACAAACAAGGTAAAGAAAAAGCTATTATAGGAAATATTCTTGGGAAAAATATCACCCACACGTGTGCATATAAAAAATAAAAATCTAATGTCTGCTAATGGAAAAGCAAACTGCCACTTACAACATATGAACATAAAGAGGTTCTGGTAGTCTAGATCGAACCACCAACTGAAAGCTACATGGAGATGGCCCCTTCACACCCCTGAGCATTTCTGTAATGCTCAGAAGACTGATGGTGACAGGCGCTGGAGAGGTCGGGGATGGGCTAGAGACAGCACACACTGTGGATGGTAATGTGAAAGGCCACAGCCACTCTGGAAAAGTGTGCGCTTTCTTAGAAAGTTAAACAGGCCTCTGCCACATGTTCCAGGTAGGTCCCCAAGAGCAATGAAAGCAGCTTTACTTACCACAGCCCCACCACCCTGGACAAATGCCCAGTGCCCATCAAGAGCGAATAAATGTGTGCATTGCTGTGTCCCCACCCCACATAACGCTGCTAAGCAAAAAAGGAACAGACCACTGGTGCACAACAAGGGGAGGAGGGGGTGTCTGAAAACATCATGCTGAGTGGAATAAACCAGACCAAACAATGGTACCTATTGTACAATTCCATTTATTTAAAATGCTAAAAAATGCTAACTAATTTATAGTGAGAGAAAGCACATCAGTAGTTGCTTGGGGAGAGAAGGGCAAATGGGAGATGTTACAGAAGGGCAAAATGATACTTTGGAGATGATGGATTTCATTGTCTTGATTCCAATCATGGTTTCACAGGTGTATACGTATGTCAAAACATATATACTTTAAATACGCATAGTTTACATCATACAGCTATTTTTTTTAAAGACAAGGCAAGACGTAGGTCAGCACACATGGCAAGAACCAATTTGTGGAAATGAAGGAGGATGTTGCGCTCTGAAATTTTTTTAACCATGCACTTTACTTTTATTTTTTAAAAATTCATGAAAGCTTAAGTCCTTGTACAGAGGTCTGACGCCAGGGCACAAGTTCTTAACCACTATCCTACAAAATCGTATAAAACATAATTTTAGTTATTTACACTTTTATATGAATGATGAGCAAAAAAATGGCTGGCAATTATTTTTATACCATTTTCTAATACTTTCCCCTCAAACTGCTAATACAGTTTGGTGGAGCCAATAAGCCTTCACCAGACAGCCCACTGGGGGGCCTTCGCCCACTCTGCCTCCTCACTGCGGGTCCGTCCTTCTCCTCACACCCACCAGCCGTAGACGACTCAGGCTCGGATCAGTTATTCTTTCACCAAGTTCACCCCCAGAGGGTAGGTTTGCATGATAACCACAGTATCTACATCTTGCACTTGTGCTATTCCCAATTTCATATTCCCCTTCTATGTCAACTTAGAAAGTATCACCGCCAAAGAATATGCCTTCCCCCCAAAAAGCTCATTACTTTACCCCCAAGCTATATAATATGAACTTAATAAAAAAGCCTAAGTATTAAAACATGGACAAGTATTTAGTTCACTTTAAGTCAGAAGCCTGAAAATAAGGAAACATAAAGTATCTCCAGAAATATCCTGTAGATCCTCAGACTGTTACAGAGGAAACTTTAAATTCTAAAAAACACATCGCTGAGCTCAGCACACAGGCCTGGTGCTGGCAGTGGAGGCAGTGGAGGACGTCACCGCAGTCGACAAGCCCATGAAGATGGTTGGGTTTTGCCTGGGTTTTGTGGAGGACATGGGCTTTGAGATAGGGAGTCCCCCATTATCCCACATTGTTCAGCATCTGAATGAAAACCCTCTTTCCTCCTTACCAGCCTCTGCCTGTAGAGTTTGCCTACTGTGGCGGTGGGCTGCCAAACACTCATTTTTGTTTAGTAACACAATGAGATAGTGTATGCCAAACAAGTAATACAAACAAACAAAAAAGAGCAATATAAGTTCTTAAAAATAAACACTGAAGCTGTGACAGGCCAAGAAGATAGATAAAGCCTGCCCGGGACCTTGAAGAAAAGGTAAGATGCAGATGAAAATGAGAAAGCTGAGGGAAGTGGGGAGGGGGTACTTGGGCAGAGAGAGCAGCATAAACATGGCAGACAGAACATACATGGTATGTTTCAGGGATACTAAAAACAGAAGCTTAACTTGAAAAACAATCTGTAGAAAAAGAAACTTTAACAGGTTAAACGCTTCTGTCAAGTTCTAAAAAGCTTTGAATATAGGTTTAAGAATTATATTTCACTGTGTAAGCAAAGGAGTGTTTCTTTCTTTCAGTTCTAGTATCAGACTTCCACAGCCACATAATCTACTTCTAAAAAAAACTAAATTGGTTTTGAAACTTTTCTATCCTTTGTTTCTTTCATTTCATAAACTGGCATATATCAAATGTAATTCCTTTGTAATTAGGTAAGAGTCCTTGAATAAATATATTTGCTGTCACTAATGCCTGAAGAGACTGTTTAAAGTTTCTTAGTATTTTTTTCATTTTAAGGAAATGTTTTGCTTTCAGTCTTTTCAAGTAACTAAACCCTATTAAAAGAAAGGAAACTCAAATCTGACCATGACTAGATAAGGCAAAGGTATCTGTTTTGCAACTTAAACTAGTGGATCAGAGTTTAGAACTTTGCTGTAGGCACCATTCCCTGCAATTTGTTGATAGCTGACAAGTACTTTTCTTTTCTCTTCATTTTTATTGTTGACACTATTACATAAGTCCCCATTTTCCCTGCCTTTGCGCGCCGCCACACTGCCCCTCCCTCCCTTCCCTCTGGCCATCACCACACTGTTGTGTCTATGGGTTAGGCACCTATGTTCTTTGGGTAATCACTTCACGTCTTTCACCCAATCTCTACCTGTTCCCTCCCCCTGACAGCTGTCTATAGTCTGTTTTACGTGTCTATGCCTGTTTCTATTTTGTTCATCAGTTTATTTTGTTCTTTAGATTACACCTATGAATACATTCATATGGTATTAGCTGACAAGTACTTTTCTAGAATCAAAATTGTTGTAAATTAAACACTAAGTTATTGTCAAGAATTCATACTACGAAGTTTAGTGAGTAGCAAAATGTATTTATAGCAAGAATATGTGAACCAACCTCACTATTAAACTTTTAATCAATTTAGGCATAATTTTAAAAAGTCATACTTAATTTAAGCATATTCATTTTTAGAAAGTTTCATTCACTATACACCATATAACATGCATATATGTGTATATATTTTCAAAGATCAGGGTTCCCCTCCTTTTCACTAATTTGTTATCAACTGGTTTACAGTAATACTTACCCTAATATTCTATTCATTCCATGTCTAGCAGCATAGTGTAATGGAGTATTGTGCTGGTAGGGCTCCCCATAAGATGTATTTGGATCAAGGGATTCTTTTAGCTGAGGGTTGTTTTCATATATTTGGCAGGCCAGGTTTTCATCACCATTGATGAGTGCTTTACGGAATTTGGTGGTTGTATTTCCCATGTTTTGTTTTGTCTTTTTTTGACAGGCAGCGGCAATTTTTTCCTTCCCTCTTTAGCCACTTCTTGAATGCTTCTGTAACATGTTTCACATTCTATTAAAGGAAAAAATGATCAAATTAGACTGGGAAATAATAATTATGAAGCAGTATCCTAAAGAAACTCACAATAAGGAACACTAATAAAATCTAGGAAGAGGATGTAAAGTGACAAATCATATTATATTTTACTAAATTTATCTTAATAGCCAAAAAAAAATCTCAAATGTTTAACATTGCCCAAATTAACTTCCTGTTAAACTGTAACCTTTCCTGTATATGGACTGTTAAGGTTTTGTAGGTTGCTCTTTGTATTATAAAAGTTATTTACATTACGTGTAGAGAAAAAGTTTTAATTTTTCTCTTCACATGGGCAAGAAATGAGCTCAACTAAATTTTATGGTTGAATACACTTAAATCTCTGTATAAACTATGTATAAATCTGACTCAGCCAATTTGTGGGATAATGAAATATGCAGATTTTGCTCATATAAATACTCCAGAATAGATGTTAAATTATAGCAAAGAAAAAGTGAAACTGCACAGTACTTGTAAGGGCATCAGAGAAAAGACTTTACAAATGTAAACATTATAGGACTATATAATTCCCTGATTAAGGAGATAGTCACAGCAAACTAATAAAATTGATTATACACAGGATAATGTAAGCGCTATTCTACCTTAAGACCATTAAAATTATTTCCTTCTACTATAAAGAATTTAAAACAAAGCTGAAAACATCAAATACGCATACTACGTTTAGAAAGAGGTTTTGTCAATGGTCATATGAGCATTAACTACTGATGAAATGTGAATGTGGGTGGGGCAAGGAGGACATGGAAACAATTACTGGATTTGGAGTTTGAAATCTCATATTTACCTACCCTAGCTGTGAGACTTTGAGCAAGTTATTTACCCTCTAAAAGCCTCAGGTTCCTAACTGTACGGTAAAGGAAAATGACTACATTTTAAGGATGACTGTGAGGATTATAAGAGCTACTTTATTATAAAGTACCTACCACAGTCCTTGACTAGTATACTCAATAAATGCCTCTTTTGTTCCATTCCAAGAAATGATTCTGAATCTACTCTTGAACTACCATCAAATAAGTAGTAAAGGAAACAGCATACGCAAAGGCAGGTATGAACAAAAAGGTTTATTCAAGGAGGTTAAGAATGGAGTTCGAGATCTCTAGTGTTGGACTAACAGGAAATAAAACTGAAAACTGGTTGGGTCCAGACTAAGAAACTTTTACTTTAACCTGTAAAGAACATATAAAGGCTTTTATGATGGGCAATGATGTAATTATTTTATGCTTTACAAAATGAGTTATTGTTAAAGTGTAGAAGATAGACTAGAGGGAGAAAAACTTAGAAGCACAATACAGGAAGTCTATCATGTTACCCAGTTAACTCAGTGGCAGGCTGGACATTAAAACGTCGCTCTAAGAAAAGTTGAAAATAATACATACTTGTTCGACACAAGCTTTGTACAGGCAGTAACAGCTTCAACAGAATACAAATTAAAGTGTCAAAAAACAAATGAGTTTTTTTTTTTTAAGTTTCATATAAAACAGAGGCTCTCAACTCTGGCTATACATTTAATAACCTGGACAACTTCAGAGCTCCACTGGCCAAGCTACATCCCAGACCAATTAAATCAAGAGTGTCTAGTGGGTGGCTCCCAGGCATCCATATTTAAGCTCCGTGGGTGAGTTCAGTATGCACACACCACTGTATAAAAAAGCTCCCGAATCCCTTTCGCTAAATGTTATATATGAGTATGAAGACCAAGGTAAGCAGGCAGGGTGAGATGTCTGCTGAATCTATTTTAGAGACAGATATTAACTACCTACTTAATATAGCAGCACATTTTCTGGCACACAGCTATACTTAATGAGGTCAACATTTGGGTCTTTTAAGGGTTCTTTGTCACTGATTTTTTACTTTAAATATTCAAATACATATGCATAGTTGTTGTTTTTTTAAAAATATCAATAAAGGGTAAAAAAACGTATGGTCTATAACCGCTGCTAGCACTTTGATAAATAACCACCTTATTTATGATGTTATGTAAATATGTGTTTGTAGGTACATACTATAAATATTTATATACATAAATTGGATCTTACTATGTAATTTTAAAATTTTTATTTAACTTTTTAGAGTTGTTGCACCTTTAGCCTAAAGTATTCCTTTATCATCTCATCTTGAATGAGGAGCAAATTCCCCTCTCCAACAATCTGTGCTTTGATATCACAATATACTGTAGCCACTTTTGGGATTTTTCAACAGCCTGGCTGTTACTTTTTTTGTTTTTGCTTTTTTCCCATAGAATCTAGGAGCCATGTGTTTATCTTCAGTGAAATAAATTTGTTTTGTTGTACTGCAATAAACACTTTAAGAGTTTATTATTCTTAATGGAACTCCATTCAGTTTATTGTTTATTTCAATCTATAACCAAATAAAAGAATATTATCATGTGAGTTCTGAAGGATTTTCTAAGGATTTGGAAACTTTCGGTTATTTGGTCTTATCTTCCTTCCCTGATAGACTGTAGCTCAAATTATGAACATTTTCAGAGTTGTAGATTAGACTAATAAATAACACATGCTATCTGATTTACATTATTATTTTAGAGAAATGTTCTATAAGACAATAATTTCTACCCAAGATGTAAAACAAAACAAAACAAAACAAAATTCCTGTAAAAGCAATGATATCTTGGGGATATTTATTTAAAATAACAAGATACTTTAAAATAATCCATAACACTCTAAAATGTCCATTTAAATATTGCTGTTATTCATGTAGAAAGCATACTAGAGTCTGGAAACCTTTTTGTGGTTCTCAGTTATTTTCAAATATGTTTTCCTTTTAAAATGAGTTCGATAAGCCTGAAACTCACCCGGAAATGTATCATTTAAAGCAGTCACAGCTCCATCCCCCCTTAGATTTATTCCCACAAGTCTTGCCTAGAAATTTGCAAGATGTGTCCTTTCACTTTTTCATAGCTACAGCTAGCATAGCCTGAAATGACTTCCCTCTTTGTTTTTGAATCAAACCCTTAAGTACTATTTCTCCAACTCCAACATAAATCTATATATAGAGCTTCAAGAAGCAAGTGATGGATTATCAAAGAGGTGAAAATAATTTCTTATTTTGGGCTTCTAAGTTATACAGAAAAATATAGGTGAATTTTCATCACTTACTAGTAAACCACAGCATTTAAGAATTTAATGGAAAAAGGAAGAAAAGTATACCCTGTCAATGAACATGAGAGAGCTTTCACTAATTTTTGATTAATTTTTTATTGTGAAAGGCTCTATAACCCTTGCTTTAAATCTTTGTCTCTCAACTTCCCCATTCATAGGTTAATAATCAGGTGCAACAACAACTCATGTGCACTTAAATTAATAAACTACTCCCAGAAATCTTTTATAGAAGATGAAATGTTTTAGAAGTAAGTAACACCTAATTTATCTGTTTCCACAAAGGTAAATTATTAAAAATTTTTTTTGATCTTCATCCAAGGACATGTTCATTGATTTTGGCAGGGGGGTGGGGTGGGGGGAGAGACAGAGATAAAGAGATAGAGAAACATTGATATGAGAGAGAAACATCAATCAGTTGCCTCCTGTATGCACCTGGACCAAGGCTCAAACTTACAACAACCAAGGCTCAAATCCTGACCCAGAATTGAACCAGCAACCTTTAGGTGTACAGGGGCGATGCTCCAACCAACTGAGCGACCTGATCAGGGCCACAAAAGTAAATATTTTAAAGTCATAATTAAGAGTTGAAGTTGTTGACCTAAACAAAGTAACTGGCTCTCATTCTTCATTTAAGTGGAAGAAAACCCAGTATTACACACACACACTCTCTCTCTCTCTCTCTCTCAATTCAACCTTCTGCAACTTTCTGCAGATTAGAACAATTGATAAGAATAACAAGTTTAAACCTACAACTAAGCTTCTCTTTAGCCAAAACAGAAACAAGGAGGGAGTTCATTCAAACAGTATGTCCCAACCCCAGCCCCCTCTTGAAATCAGAGAGATTTTTCTCAAGGAAGAAAATTCCAGAAAGTTCTACATCCAAAGAAATATTCTAATTGTTAATGCAATAATTCTCAATGAAGAGGAGAATATGGTTTAAAAAAAAAGATTCTAAGAGAACTGTTAAGGGGCAAGGCAAAAATATATAAATAAATAAAAATTTAAAAAATGATAGAAGGAAAAAAGCCATGAGTCAATACACTATAGCAGACAGAAACCATGTGGGCAAATATATTAAGCTATCAACTCTGTTCATTCACTCATTCAATAAGCATTTATTAACATGTGGTAATTTTCGTTGCTCGCCATGCGTTAGAATCACTGGGGGAGGCGATTTGAATTGGTCTGTGGAGGACAAGGCCAGAGCGAGAGTTTTAAAAGCTGTCCAGTTTACTATAACATACAGGTCAGAGTTAAATTAAGGACCATGGACTGGTTTTGAAACTATAGTAAACCATAACATACAGGTCAGAGTTAAATTAAGGACCATGGACTGGTTTTGAAACTATAGTAAACCATAACATACAGGTCAGAGTTAAATTAAGGACCATGGACTGGTTTTGAAACTATAGTAAGCCAAATGTACTGGCAAGAACTGTGACAGCAAGGAAAGGGGGAGCAGGAGTCAGAAAGACCTGTGCTCACATTCTGTTTCTATTTTACCAAGTAACTTAACCTCTTTCAGTTGTTTACTTACCTGTAAGCCACAAGTATTAATACCAACTTTCTTCAGCTAGCAAATATAAATGAACAGATAGAAATCAATGCATCTATGGTGTTTACACTGCAGTGAGAGTGTAGAGATAAACATTCTAAGGCTGATTTTATTCTGTTTGCAATAGAGAGTCATTACAGATGTTTGAGCTAGATCTTTTTTGGGGCTTTAGTATTTTTAGAAAAATACATTGAAAACTTATCCATGTTGCTGCATTAATCAGTAGTTCAATCCTTTTTATTGCTGCATAGTAGTCTATCATGTGGATGTACGACTGCTTGTTTACATATGCATTCACATATGCAGGATGTGCTGGATGTTTCCAGTTCTGGGCAACTTAAATATGTTTTAATTGCCCTTGAGTAAATATCCAGGAGTGGAATTACTGAGACATGAGGTAGGTTGTTTAACTTTTTTAAAAAACCATTCTCTTAATCAGCATTTGGAATTGCCAGGTTTCTATTTTTTCCTTTTTTCGGCAGCCCTTCTATCGGATGAATACCCTTCTATCGGATGTATAGTGGCATCTCATGGGTATTAATTTCCACTCCCCAAGTGACTACTGACACTGAGCATGCTTTCATATTTTTATTTGCCATGAATATTTCTTGATTTGTGAAGTGTCTGTTTAGATCTTATGCCCATTTTTAGGATTGATTACCATCGCATGTGTTTTTTGTGTATTCTGTAAGAGTCCTTTGTTACAAATGTAATTTACATATATATAAATTTTATTTATTTATTTTTGGGGAGGGGAAGGTAGAGAGAAAGAGAAGGAGAGAAACATCAATGTGCGGTTGCCTCTCGCGCATCCCCAGCTGAGGACCTGGCCTGCAAGTCAGGCCCTGGCTGGGAATCGAACAGGCAACCCTTTGGTTGACAGGTCGGCACTCAAACCATGGAGCCACACCAGCCAGGACATAACTTGCAAATATTCTAATTTATAACTTCCTTCTCTTTTTATTCTCTCAACAGTGTTGTTCACAGACCAAAAGTTTAAAATTTCATAAAATTAAATTTGTCCTAGTTCTTTGACAAAGTTGTATGTCAAACTCTTTGCCCAGCCCAGGTCACAGAGATTTTCTCCTTTATCTTCCTCCAGAAGATTTTTAGTTTTAGATTTTACAGTTAAGTCTGTGATACAATTTGAGTTAATTTCTGTATAAGGTATGGGTTGAGATTCATTAGATGTACAGACGGCCAATAGTTTTTGGCACAATTTGATGAACAGAGTATCCTTTCTCCACAGAATTGTTTAGCACCCTTATCAAAAACCAAATGAGCTGCAAACCAAATTCAATAATACATTAAAAGGGCCAAACACCATGATGAAGTGGAATTTATTTCCTGGATGCAAAGATGGTTCAACATCCACATATCAATCACTGAGATATACCACATTAACAAAATGAAGAATAAAAACCATTATCATCTCAATAGATGCAGAAATAGCATGATACAACATCCGTTTATAATAACGACTCTCAACAAAGTAAATATAGAGGGAACAAACCTCCACATACTAAAGGTTGTATCTGACAAGCCCACAGTTAACATCATATTCAACGGTGAAAAGTTGAAAGCTTTTCCTTTAAGATCAGGAACAAAAAAGGGATGCCCACTCTTGCCACTTTTATTCAACATGTTTTTGGAAGTCCTAGCCAGAGCAATTGGGAAAGAGGAAATCCAAATTGGGAAAGAAGAGCTAAAACTATCAAACTGTCACTAATGGCAGATGACAAATTATATATAGAAAACCCTACAGACTCCACCAGAAAGTGTTTGACTAATCAGTGAATTCAGTTGTAGGATACAAGGTCAACATGCAGAAATCTGTTGCATTTCTGTACACTAAAAACAATCAGAAAGAGCATTTGAGAGAACAATCCCACTTACATTGGATTAAAAAGAATAAAATACAGTCATGCACTACATAAAAATATTTTGGTCAATGATGAACTGCATATATGACAGTGGTCCCATAAGATTATAATAGAGCTGAAGAGTACTTATTGCCTAGTGATGTCACAGCCATTGTGATGTTGCAGTGCAAAGGTTGTGAGATGCAACAAGACTATGGTTGCGATGGTAAACAACTTTAACATGGGTGATGAGGGAGACATTGAGGAGTTCCTGGAGGTGGTTCCTGAGAAATTGATTGAGGAGTTGTTGGAACTGGAACAAAAGCAGGTATCTGAAGAAAATGTAAGAGGAAAGGAAACTGCCAGAGAAGAAAAAGAACCCCAAGAGAAATCACAGTGAAGGGTTTAGCAGAAGATTTTAGAGACCTCAACAAGCTCCTTAAAAAGTTTGCAAACATGGACAACACTAAAGGGTTTTCATTAATAGAGAGGAATATCATGGTGCATTATCTGCTTACAAGTAAATCTATGATTAAAAAAAAAAAAGAAACAAACCAAGTAAACTACAGGGAACACATTTCTGAAAAGAATGATGCTTCCTTGAGGAGACCATTAGGTCCTGCAGAAGGTATTCCAGAAGAAGGCATTGTTATCATGGTAGATGAGAGCTCAACGCATGCCACTGCCCCTGAACTTAGCAGTGAAACCCAAGATGTGGAGGTGGGAAATGGTGATACCGAAGATCCTGACCATGTGTAGGCTGAGGCTGATGTGTGTGTTTATGTCTACATTCTTACCATAAATGTTTATAAAGAAAAAAAATTAACTTAAAAATAGATAAAGCTTACAGAGCAAAGATACAAAGACAGGAAATAGTTTGTACAACGTGCTTGTGTTTTTATTACAAAAAGAGTAGAAAAGCTTAAAATTCTAAGTTTATAAAGTAAAAAAGTTACAGTAAGTTAAGGTTAATTTATTACTAAAAAACTTACTTTTTATAAATTTAGTGTAGCCGAAGTATATACTGTTTATAAAGTCTACAGTAGTGGACAGTAATGTCCTAGGCCTTCACATTCACTCACCATTCACTACTGACTCACCCAGAACAATTTCCAGCTCCCATTCATGGTAAATGTCCTATACAGGTGTACCATTTTTAAATTTTTTACACCTGATTTTTACTGTACCTTTTCTATGTTTAGATGCACAAATACAATGTGTTGTAACTGCCTATACTACTTGGGACAGTAACATGCCATACAGGTATGTCGCCTAAGAGCAACAGACTACGCCATATAGCCTAGGTGTATAGTAGGCTGCCATCCAGGTTTGTGTAAATGCACTCTATGATGCTTGCACGATGACTAGTGTGGCATCCCTGAGGACATATCCTTGTCGTTATGCAACAAATGACTCTATATTGTAGCTTGAAAGTCATAAGGCAGTATGTAAGAGAATAGGTATGGCAGTGTTTATACTTCATTTACAAAAATAGACAGGAGTAATTGGTCCATAGGCTGCAGTTTGCCAACGTCTGGATTTGATGGAAGGGGCACAGCACAGAACAACCTGGAATCCCACATTTACTACTGTCTAGTTGTAGCGCAAATCACTTAACTTCTCTGAATCTCAATTTCTTCATCTGTAAAATGGTGATAAGGCCACTTACCATGCAGTGTTGCCATGATTACCTAGGTAAAGTAGGTAATACAGTGCCTGGTGCAAAGGAAGTACTCAGTAACTTTTTCTTAAAAAGATTTTATTTATTTATTTTTAGATAGAGGAGGAGGGAGGGAGAAAGAGAGAGAGAGAAACATCAAGGTGTGGTTGCCCTTGCACATCCCCTACTGGGGACCTGGCCTGTAACTCAGGCATGGGTCCTAACTGGGAACAGAACTGGCAACTCTTTGGTTTGGAGGCCAGTGCCAATTCCATTGAGCCACACCAGCCAGGGCAGTACTCAATAAATTTTATCTTCCTTCACCTTACAGGGTCTGCAAGTCATTGGTAAAGGGTCAGTTGTTGCCTTGAAAGAATTCAATACTCTTTCTTTTTAAAAAACCTTAAAATCTTAAGAAAAATGTCACCAACTCTATGTTCCAGATCAGGACTAATATATATATAACTGGTCATCTAGACTTGATGAGTTATTAGGTGGCTGACCTTCGGCAATTTAAAAAACTATTTTTTCAACTATCTTCTGAACCAAGGTTAACTGCATTTTCACTATTTTTTCTAGGTCACTGTCAATAATAACAAGCCTCTCCTATGTAATTACACTTAAAAATACGAAGTGACGGGATATAGCATTTAGTATAAAACGAGGAAGCAGTACACAGAATTTCACATTGGGAGTACTCATATATGGAATGAACACACACACACATGCACACACACACACACACACACACATCTTTAGCAGAAAACAAGAGATCTCAGTCTAAAATGTTGCTAAAAATGAAGTATGGTTTAAGAGATGTGGGGTTTAGCTAGCCTAATTGCGTATTAAGTCAAAATGAAATGTGGCTTTACTCTTGGTGGCTTCCTGGAGGAAGTTCATGAATATCCACACTTTACAGGAAAACTTATGAGTATTACAGAATACTATGACAATGACCTAAGCTGAGAAAAAATTTTTAACAAAGAAAACAACTTCCCTGTAATATGCATTCCAAAATGAGAATTAACTGCTCTTATTACAATATGTTAATATGGCAGGATTAAAAATAAAGCGACTGCACAAACACAAAGTCATTATCATGATAGTACTAAAGAACTCTATGTGGTGGTTTGGTTGCCTGAGTTTTCTCAGCAACCAAGAAAAAGGAGATAATCCAATATATATATTGACTAATTTGGATACCTGTTATATCAATATGGCTTTCACAGTGTGGTAAAGGATCCAACAGTTAGAAAAGGAAGAAACGAAGAGGATCATTTTGCCAAACTGGCAAGTGAACACTGAAAATAGCTAGCATGAGGTACACAAGTGGAAAAGAGTGCAAACTTAGAATACAACTACTGCACGAAGCATCACTCTTACTTTTCTATTTCCTATCTGCAATGATCACAGAACACAGAATTCTCCACACAAATAAATTTTTCAGATAGCTAAAATTTTTCTTAGGCAATACTCAGCTTACATACATTTGATTTTTCAACTACTCAGAATGTTATGTGTTATACTTTAACTCCACCTTCTCAACTATTTTTCATACTTTGAATTCAGAATTTTATAGTGCTGAAAAACTAACATTTCAGGCTGTAATGTTATGGGGCTGTCAGCAAATACCTTAAT
Organism: Mormoops blainvillei; assembly: GCA_004026545.1. NCBI lineage: Eukaryota > Metazoa > Chordata > Mammalia > Chiroptera > Mormoopidae > Mormoops > Mormoops blainvillei. Next base: position 51,731 of record PVJD01007056.1, on the reverse strand, counting down.
TTCATAGACTCTGGCATCTTCAGCTATTCAGCAGTATTTGCTTTCATAATTTTTGAATAATGTATTGTCCTTAATTCATAAACATAATTGAAAATGTTAAATTGGTAGTCTTATATCTTGGTATTAGGAAGCCGAAGTCTCGAAGGTGATGCAATTCAGAAAGAGACAAAATTACTTACTGCCTGAAAAGGCAAACACTTAGACTCAAACTGAGGTTCCCTAAACTTAAATCAACAGTACGAGGTCTGTCCTGAAAGTATCTAGCCTGTAATATGAAAAATAGTCATTTATTGAAGAAGATACAAGATACAAGAAACATTATACATAGGACAATGACACCTCAGTCCCCTTCAAAGTGGGCACCTTGGAATCTCCCACAGTTCTCCCAATTGCCATCAGCTGCCCCATCATATTTTCCTATCTCATCTACTGGCTGAAATCTCTTCCCTTTCAAGAAAGGTGATTCTAGTTTTGGGAAAAGCCAGAAATGGCAGGGTGCCAAACAGGGGGGCTGAGTCACCTGGGTGATTTGATGTTTCGCCAAAAAACTCTGCCTGAGATGTGATGCATGAGCGGGCATGTTGTTGAGATGAAGCTGCCAATCACCAGTTGCCCACAGCTGCAGCCTTATGAATCAGCCAAACAGTTTCTGCAGAGGAATGTTCAAGCTTAACGTAAAACTTGATGCAGATTCATTGCTCAATTAGCTCAGTCATTTTGAACGCGACTGCCACACAGTACATATGGCTCAATCCATAGCGTCTACCACCCCCACTGCCTAGCACCGTGATGTCATTGTTCACACATGCACATTTCAGTACTCTCTCCTCAGCTGCAAAATTACACCGATTTCCCCAAACTGTTCTCATTATATTAACAATGGCTGGACTCCTGGACAGATCTCGTATATTCAATAAAAAAAAAAAAAAAAAAGACAAAAACTGCATACTATTTAAGGAAGTTTAGAAATCTGTAATCAAATATTCTTTATAAAGGTAGTAATTAATTTTTACTTTTTGAAAGCAGTATGAAATGCTGGAATTTTTAAAGTATATTTTATTGATTATGCTGTTACAGTTGTTCCATTTTTTCCTCCCCTTTATGCCCCTCTGCCCTGCATCCCCCCTCCCTCTAGCATTCCCGCTACTTGCTTCATGTCCATGGGTTGTACATGTAAGTTTTTTGGCTTCCCCATTTCCTTTACTATTCTTAATCTCCCCGTCTATTTTGTACCTACCAATTATGCTTATTTCCTGAAACCTTTCCCCCATTCTCCCCCTTACCTATCCCCAGTGATAACCCTCCATGTGATTTCCATTTCTGTGATTCTGTTCCTGTTCTAGCTATTTCCTTTGTTTTTGTTTTTGCTTTTTTAGGTTCAGTTGTTGATAGTTGTGAGTTGGTGGTCATTTTACTGTTCATATTTTTTACTTATCATCTGTTTCTTAGATTAGTCTCTTTAACATTTCATTTAATAAGAGCTTGGTAATGATGAACTCCTTTAACTTTACTTGATCTGGAAAGCACTTTATCTGCCCTTCCATTCTAAATAATAGCTTCACCAGATAAAGTATTCTTGGATGTAGGTCCTTGCCTTTCATGACTTTGAATACTTCTTTCCAGCCCCTTCTTGCCTATAAGGTTTCTTGTGAGAAATCAGCTGATAGTCTTATGGGAACTCCTTTGTAGGTAACTGTCTCTTTTTCTCTTGCTGCTTTGAAGATTCTCTCCTTATCCTTAATCTTGGGTAATATAATTGTGATGTGCCTTGGTGCGTGCTCCCTTGGGTCCAACTTCTTTGGGACTCTGAGCTTCCTGGACTTCCTGGAAGCCTGTTTCCTTTGCCAGATTGGGGGAGTTCTCCTTCATTATTTTTTCAAATAACTTTTCAGGGTCTTGCTCTTCCTCTTCTCCTTCTGGCACCCATATGGTTGGATGTTAGGGCATTTAAAGTTGTCCCAGAGGTTCCTCAGTCTCTCCTCATTTTTTTGAATTCTTGTTTCTTCATTCTGTTCTGGTGGAAATGTTTATTTCTTCCTTCTGTTCCAAATCGTTGATTTAAGTCCCGGTTTCCTTCCCTTCACTGTTGGTTCCCTGTATATTTTTCTTTATTTCACTTTGCATAGCCTTCACTTTTTCCTCTATTTTGTGACCATACTCAACCATTTCTGTGAGAATCCAGATTACCAGTGTTTTGAACTCTGCCTCTGATAGGTTGGCTATCTTCACCGCTTGGTACTGTTCTTGGAACTTTGACCTGTTCTTTCATTTGGGCCATATTTTACAAAAGCATTGTTTGAGAAATGAAAGAATAAAGGGGTAGGGAACAATGAGCTTTTGGTGTCTGAGTATCTATGAAGCTATCCATGATATGATACAAAAAAAGAGAGCTGAGTTCAGTTATGAGAGAGAAGGCTGCCTATGAAACGTGAAAATGGTCGTCCCATCCCCAGGAGAGTCGGTTTGTTGAGCCTCTGGCTGCTTTTGCCTGCACTGGCCAGAAAGGGGGAAGGGAGAGAATTACACTCCAGGTGGTATCTTTGGTTTTTATTCTTTTCTGAAGGGTTGAGAATAAAGGGCCCAAACATTCCCAAAGGCGACCTCTCGGTGGGTCAAAAATATGGGTAGGCTGCATTGTGCTCTCCTAGAAGTGTGGGGAAAAAAAAGGTGAAATTAGTTGTTGGGGCTAGACCAAAGCTTCAGGTTAACCCAGAGGGGAAAAAACTGTGAAGGGGGTAACCTTTAACAGCCTCTTTAACCTAGCTGCTGCTGCAGCAGCAGCCCCAACCCCTTGCGTTACAGCCAGGATATACCTTCAGGCCAACATATACCCCCACACACAGCTGTAATGTTAACCATGTAAATGCTAAATTTACTTCTAGGAATATTTAAGTAAGTTTGCAATGAGAAAAAAAAATTTTTTTTACAAAATGCTTTTTAATATTTTGTGGTTATTGCATCTGGATATATGAGAAAGTTAATATAAAATATTATATGCTTATAGTTTTATAAATTTTAGAGGGATTATTCCAATTTAAAAAAAGCAGCAAAGAAAAAAATAGTAATGGGACAAAACGTCCTTGCTTTTTGCTGCTGGTGAGCAGATGGAATTTAAACTCTTCGAATATCAGAAACAAAGTCTCCATAACTGATTATTTCTGCCTATCGAAGCCTCTGCAAAAAAGGAGACAACATAAAAAGAAAGGCAATCTCTAGATGCAGATAAGACTTTTAGAGTTTTAAAAAGCAGTTTTTAGTTGCTAATGAGCTCTTATGAAACCAAGTTTTTGATTCTTTGAGGCAGATAATTCTTCAGCCTGATATGTATATTTTTGAGTGGGCCAATTTGGACTCTAAAATTGACAAGATAAAAGGGCTAAGAAAGCCCTGCTGTTACTTGAATTTGGAACACAGCTGTCTGGACTTGTAGAGCCTCACATTTGCAAAAGACTAACTGCTAAGTTTGTTAAAATTCTAAATTCACAGTTCTTAATTGCCTTGGCCTGACTCTATGCTAAAATATGAAGCTATCCGGTATGGGCTGTTTCAGTCTCAGTACATGCTCTGCTGAACTGAAAGCAGGCAGAGGCTCAATGAACAAAACTTAAGACTCTGGGGATACTGTGGATTTAGGACACTCTTGCAGGGCCTTAAGCTATGAAAACATCACTGGATGGGTTGTCTGGGTCACATCCACATGCCCATGAGAAACTACTTCCTCTCTGATGGGACCATCTAAAATTAGGCTACTGATCAGTTCTCTATTTCTGAGGCAGGAGCTAATTACATTCCTAACGTGATTCCTGCCAAAAGCTGCAAGCTGGAGGACAGGACATCACAAGGAGTGTGACCCCCTCCACCCACTCCGCTCCTGGCAGAATGGATTCTGGACTCCCTTTGGGGGATGGTTCACTGCCCTTGACTTGTGTTCAGGTTTCCAGATTAGTTATAATTTACAACAATGGATTGATAGCCTGGCTCTGCTTCCCTCAACTTTCTTCTGACAGACACACCTTAGTGAGGCACTGTACTGTATTTTGCTGTGTATAATGTGTACTTTTTCATCGAAGTTTTTGAGGGAAAAATAAGAATGAACATTATACACAGGTATAATGATTACATGCTATGGGTATAATAATCCTGTGTACAATGCACACAAAAGCACAGGTGTGCATTACACAAGGAAGCGTATTATACACAGCAAAATATGGTAATTCCTAAATACAGCTGTCCAAAAAAAAGGGATAGACTTTTTCTAGGCTACTCACTAAATAATTAGACTAATTGGTTGGGAAAACAAACAAAAAAGCAAGAGGAAGTTATGTTAACCCCATTTTGAAAATTTTTGAATAGTCAGGATTTAATCCCGACCAATTCCTGAACATAATGTGTCTTTCTGGTCAAATTATATAAAACTTTTTCTGAAAATGTTTTTGTACCTCTTGCACCTAATCTTTGTGGGTAAAAGGTCTGAGTGAGAACAGGGGATGACTGAAAAATGTGAAGCTATGATTGTTAAATGGGACACACTTATTTTGTAACAACAGACAAAACAAAAACTGGCACCTTGAGAGGCATGGTAAAGGGTATTAATGATCACTTGTTTTTCAGAACTATTCTTGAAAGTTCTCTTAAAGGACCTCCCAATGCTGCCTCTCCAAGAGGCTGTGGGCATTTTGAATTCACATTGACTGCTAAGCTAAGATCACATCTGACGACCAGACTATAAGACAGCCAAAAGATGGCCTAATTCCTGCACTTCCGTGCAGAACATCTCTAGATGTCATTCATATTTGTGAGGTGGATGAACTGATGTCAATGGACAAGCAAATCTGTTTGGAACTGTGCCTTCAGGAAGTCCTGAAACCAAACACTGGACTGAGTTAACTGGACTGGACTGGGAACTCTAGGATGGGAGGTCCCACTGTAAGAGGTCACATTGAGGGCTTTTTTAACCTGTATTACCTAGTAACATAAGTCCTGCGTGGGGTATCCCAACAATTGTGAATATTTTGTTTCCAGGGGTATTATATGTGGTCTCTGGAATGGTACTTTTTTGTGTGTAAGTTATTAGGTTTTCAGGGCTGATTCAGTCCTAAAAGGGATTTTGGTCACTTTCAACTTATCAGTCTGATTTGTGCTGTGTCTCTATTGATGGCTTGGGCTACATTAAAAAAAAAACCTGAATACAAAAACTTAAGGAGGAAGCCATCTGGCTAAGATAGATCTTTATAATTAATGAAATTTAACCATCTAAAGGTTTAGGTTAGGCTCTAAAAGGTATTGGTATCAAGATGCCTCAGTCAAGTACTAAGGGAACAGGCTATACAGAAAGAGTTAACATTGCTAGCTTGAGATGGCTGTGCTTGGAAAGGTCTACTTGTACTGCTGACTGGCTGGCTGCTTATCTCAACATTTGGATTTAAGGAGGGTTCCCACCATTCTCTAACGCAGCCATTTTCAACCTTTTTCATCTTATGGCACATATAAACTAATTACTAAAATTCTGCGGCACACCAAAAAAAATTTTTTTGCTGATCTGACCAAAAAAATAAAAAAGGTATAATTTTGATTCACTCATACCAGATAACTATTGTACTGGTTGTTATCATTTTTTTGATTTGACAATCTAAGAGAAAAAAGGTCAATGCCCCTAACTAAATAGTCAGGTGTTGCATGTTTTAGAAATTCTTGCGGCATAGGGCACACTGGTTGAAAATCCCTGCCCTAACTGATAGGAGTGATTCAGTGTGCCGGGGTTGTTTGTACAAACAATGTGGCATATGCTACACACTTTGTTTTCTTCTAGGAGTCTGGAATTTTGGGTCATGTTAGGCAGAAGGTGCCGACGTAACCAGGCTTCAATAAAACCTTGGGCAGCGGGTCTCTAGTGAGCTTCCTGAGCAGGCATTTCAAAAATGTTGTCATAACTTGATGAGATTGGAGGAATTAGGCACAGCCTGTCTGTCTCCATGAGGAGAGGATTCTTGGAAGCTTTCTCCTAGATACCTTCGGGCTTTTCCTTATGCACCTTTTCCCACTGCCGATTTTGCTTCGTATCCCTCTGCTGTAATAACTCCTAGCTATGAGTACAACTTAGTCCTGTGAGTCCTTCCAGCAAATCACCAACACGGGGTGCTAATTTGGGGACTCCTGACATACTTATCTTACATTAGAAAACTGCTTTAAAATTGTGTCAATATTTGAAAACCAATTAATGTAATTCATTCTATCAATGGACTAAAACAAACCAAAAAAATCACATGATCATATCAATAGATGTAGAAAAAGCATTTGACAAAATCCAACACCCATTCATGATGACAATTTTCAATAAAGTAGGAATAAAGGGGAACTTTCTCAACTTGAACAAGAACATGTACAAAAGAACCTAAAGGTAACATCATAATGGTGAGATATTAATACTTAAAGCTTTCCTACTAAGGAACAGGTACAATGCAAGGATAACCCTCTCTCACTATTCCTTTTCAATATCACACTGGAGGTACTAGCTAATGCAGTAGGACAAGGAAAGAAAATAAATGGTATACAAAATAAGAAAGAAATAAAACTGCCTTTGTTCACAGATAACAAGATCATCTATCTGTTCAGAAAATCCAAAAGAATGAACCAAAATACAAACTTGCAAAATACAAGGTTAACATACAAATGTAAATTGCTTTTTTAATATACCAGCAATGAACAAATAAAATCTGAATTAAAAACAACAGCATTTATTTAACCACTAAAAAAATAAAATACTTAGCTATAAATCTAACAAAATGTGTACAAAATCTATATGAGGAAAAATACAAAACTCAGGTGAATAAAATCAAAGAAGAACTAAAAAAAAGGTTAAAATTTCTACTTTTATGGACAGGAAGACTCAATATTGTCAAGATGTAAATTCTTCTCAAACTGATCTACAGATGCAATGCAATCCCAAATGAAACCCCAAAATGTTACTTTGGGATTATCAACGAACTGATTCTAAAGTTTATATGGAAGTTAAATAGTCAACATAGTACTGAGAGAAGAAAAATGTTAAAAGACTAATACTATCTGACTTCTGATATACTGTAAAGCAATAGCAATACAGTAACAGAACAAAATAGAGAGCCGTGAAGTAAGACTGACCTAAATACAGTCAACTGATCTTTGACGAAGGGGCAAAGACAATACAGTGGAGCAAAGGTATTCTCTTCAAGAAATGGTACTAAAACAACTGATCATTTACATGCAAAAAAAAAAAAAAAAGAATCTAGAGAAAGATCTTACACCCTTTACAAAAATTAACATAAAATGGGTCAGATCACAAAGATAAGATGGTGGTGAACTAGGTGGAAGAGAGACTCATCTCCTTCCAGGACCAAACCAGAATTACAATGAAATTATATAACAATTAACCCAAATAACCAACTGAAAACTAGCTGAACAGAAGTCTTATAACCAAGGATTTATAGGAGATGCCATATTGAAACTGGTAGAAAAGGAGGACATGTAAAAAGGACTGGTTCAGAACCCACATGCAGCAGTTGAGAACCCACAGGGATATCTCAATTGCAAATGTCCCCTTGAGGTGCAAGAGGTCTCAGCTCCAGGTTGGTCCCCAAAGCCCAGAGCATCAGTGCTGGGAGGAGGAGCCCACATAACATCTGGCTGTGAAATCAGTGGGGATTCTGTCTTCCCAAGTGAGATGGGAGATGGCTGGAAACCCAGGCACCCTCTTTAAAGGGCCAGTGGACAAAATCACTTGCAAGCACTCATCCTAGTGTCCAGAGGAGGGCACTCGGAGGGGACTGGAATCATATAGGGAGAGATTTGGTTGTGTGGCAACCAGAATAAGGCTAGAGCCACCAAAGTCCCCGGGTTGAGTCCCTCTCCCACACAGCACCATCTTTCCTGGGTGGAGCATACCCCTGTACACAGCATTTGCCTGGGGAGATGCACTAGCTCCATCCATAGCTCTATCCAGCTGACTCCTTGAGGGGTCACCCTATGGAATTCACACCCTGTGGAGAGCTCTGGTGGAGGTCAGCCTGGACCCATGTTGTAGACTTTCCTGAAAAAATCGTGGGAAAATCTGGGCAAAATCAGCAGGTATGAGAGACACACAGGGAGACTTAGTTGTGGCTTTAGAACAAGGGCCATTTTTCCCTGTGTGCCCAAGAGGCACCACAGTTCCTGTGCAGAGCCTTCCTTCCAAAAGACCAAATCTTAATCTGTCTTAGCTTGAACTCTACTGGCACCACCCTGATGACACCCTGAGACTCTGACCCACAGCAAAGGCCCATGGGCTCCAGGCAGATGGCGGCTGGTCTTGTTGTCCCCTGAGAATCTTGCTGAGTGGCCTCACACCCAATACTAGCAGCAAGTGTGAATGTGTATTAACCTGGTGAACACCACTCACCACTACCTGGTGACTCAGAACCCACATCACACTGCCTGATGCTCTTAGAGTGGCTGAGCCTAACAAACAGCAGGAGATGGCAGCAAATCTCAGGGTGTCCTGGGTACTGGTGACAGCTGGCCTCAGTCTAAATCTTGGCCCCTCTCACATGCACCCAGGCCCAGCACAGGCAGTTAAACAACGCTGTATTGCTTCGTAGCTCCTAATAAGCAGCCCAGGGCCTGTCACAGGCAGTGGCTAACAGTGACCTGCATCAAAGTCCCTGCCAAGAGGTCCCAGAACAAATACAACCAATGGCTGGCTTCAGGGCACATCAGAACACATGACCTGTGTTCACCTCCACAAACAAGTGGCACACAGAAAGGAATGTTCTGGCACACACCTGACCCTGCTGAGAATTCTACTGTGGGATCAACCCCACATAGCAGCTCATGTAATGTGGTTGGGATCAATATATTCAGCCAGACTGAGGGTAAGTCCCAGCCCCAGAAAGGCCAATAGCAATCAAGACTCCACTACAACAGGAGGGTTCACATAAATCATACAAAGGATACTCCTGGAGCACCCAACTCAGGTGGTCAGGGAGACTGGTGAGACTGAGCCCCACAGTACAGTCACTACTTAGGGCTACCCTACCAAGACTGTAAAGATCTTGACCAAGTCATAGCAGATCTATGTAATACACAGAAACAAACACACAGGGTAGCCAAAATAGGGAGACAAAGAAACATGCCCCAAATGAAAGAACAGGAGAAATCCCAGAAAAAGAACTAAATGAAATGGAGGTAAGCTACATACCACAGACAGAGTTAAAAACAATAGTTATAAAGACACTCCAGGAACTTAGAGGGAAAGAATGGATGAATTCTATGAGAACTTCAACAAAGAGATCATAAGCATAAAACAATGACATAAATGACATAAAAAAAGAACCAGTCAGAAATGAAGAATGTAGTATCTGAAATAAAGAATACACCAGAAGGAATAAACATCAGATTTGATGAAACAGAGTACTGAATGAACATTTTGGAAAATAAGGTAGCAGAAAACACCCAATCAGTGTGGAAAAAAAAAATTATTGAAGGTAGTTTAAGGGACCTTTAGGACAACATCAAGGGTAACAATATCTGCATCACAGGAGTACCAGAAGGAGAAGACAAAGAACAAGGGATTGGGAAACTATTTAAAGAAATAACGACTTAAAACTTCCCTAACCTGGTGAAGGAAAAAGACATACAAGACCAAGATGTGTACAGTCCCAAACAAGATGAACCCAAAGGCCCACACCAAGATACAACATAATTAACTTTCCAATATTAAAGACAGAGAGAATCTTAAAGGCATCAAGAGAAACATAGTTACCTACAAGGGAGCTCCCATAAGAATATCAGTTGATTTTTCAACAGAAACTTTTCAGGCCAGAAGGGACTGGTATGAAATAATCAAAGTGATAAAAAGCAAAGACCTACGACCAAGACTACTATACCTTGCAGGATTATCATTTAAAATTAAAGGAGGAAAAAAAAAGAGCTTCCCATAAGAAAAAGCTAAAGGAATTCATCACCAACAAGTAATGTGAAAGAGACGTCTTTAAGACGAAGAACAAAAAAAAAAAATGAACATAAATATAAATTGTAAAATGGCATCCCATTGTCATCAACAGATAGATCTTCCAGACAGATAATCAATAAGGAAATGGTAGCCTTAAGTGACAGATGGACTGAGACCAGATTGATTTAATTAATATTTTCAGAGCATTCCACCCCAAAGCAGAATATACATTCTTTTCAAGTGCACATGGAACATTTTCCAGGATAGGTCACATATTAGGCCACAAAACAAATCTCCACAAATTTAAGAAGATTAAAATTATATGAAGCATCTTCTCCAACTATAATGGTATAAATGAAAACTCAATTAAAAGAAAAAAATAAGCATACAAACACATGGAGGCAAATAACATGTTACTAAACAGTGAATGGGTTAACAATGAGATCAAGGAAGAAATAAAAAAATACCCTGAGACAAATAAAAATGAAAACACAACAAACCCAAATCTATGTGACACAGTGAAAGCAGTACTAAGAGGGAAATTCAGACCAATACAAGCCTACCGTAAGAAACAACACAATGTCAGTCCTGGTTGGTGTGGCTCAGTGGACTGAGTGCCCGTATGTGAACCAAGGGTCTCCAATTCAATTCCCAGGCAGGGCACATGCCTGGGCTGCAGGTTGAGTCCCCAGTGGGAGCGTGCAAGAGGCAGTCACACATTAATGTGTTTCTCCCTTTCTCTTTCCCTTCCCCCTCCCTCTAAAAATAAATAAATAAAATCTTTTAAAAAAGAAGAAACAACACAATGTCAAATAAACACTCTAACCTTACACCTAAACAAACTAGAAAAAGAACAAACTAAGCCCAAAGTCAGTAGAAGAAAGGAAATAATAAAGATCAGAGCAGAAATAAACACAATAGAGTCTAAAAAAATACAAGATTAATGAAACAAAGTTCTTTGAGGTAATGAAAAAAAATACAATTAAAAAAAGGGCTAGTTCTTTGAAGAGATAAGAGAGTTTGATAAATCCCTAACCAGAGTCATCAGGAAAAAAAGAAAGGAGAACCCAAATAATAAAATCAGAAATAAAAGAGGAAAAGTAATGATTGACAACACAGAAATGAAAAGAATTATAAGAAAATACTACAAACAATTATACTGCAACAAACTGGACAACCTGGAAGAGATGGATAGATTCCTAGAAACACATAGTCTTCTAAGACTGAATCAGCACAGAACAGAAAATCTGCACATACTGATTATAACCAATGATATTGAAACAATTATCACGAAACTCCCCAAAAACAAAAGTCCGGGACCAGATGGCTTCACAGGTGAATTTAATCAAACATTCAAAAAAGAACTAATAGGTATCCTTCTCAAACTATTCCAAAAAACTCGATACGGAGGAGGACTCGAGTTCATTTTACAAGGTCAGCATTATCCTGATTAAAAAACCAGATAAAGGCACTACAAAGAGAGGAAATTACAGGCCAATATCCTTGATGAACATAGATGCAAAAATCCTCAACAAAATATTAGCAAACCAGATCCAGCAATTCATTAAAAAGATCATCCACCATGATGAAGTGGGGTTTACTCCTGGGATGCAAGGATGGTGCATATCAATTAAAGTGACACATTATAATAAAAATCAAGGATAAACATCACATGATCATATCAATAGATGCAAAAAAGCATTTGACAAAAGCCAGTACACATTTTGTTAAAGACCCTCAGCAAAGTGGAAATGGAGGGAACATGTCTCAACATAATAAAGACCATATATGACAAGCCACAGCTAACGATACTCAATGGGCAAAAACTAAAAGCCATACCCTAATACTAGAAACAAGACAGATGTCCACTTTTACCACTTTTATTCAACATAGTATTGCAAGTCCTAGTGACAGCAATCAGACAGGAAGGAAAAACAAAAGGCATCCAAATTAGGAAGGAAGAAAGTAAAACTGACATTGTTTGGTACATGACAGGATACTGTACATAGAGAACCCTAAAGATTCTACCAAAGGACTATAAATAAATTCATTTATAGTTTAAATGAAATGATAAATGAATTCAATAAAGTAGCAGGATACAAAATATTCAGAAATCAGTTGCATTTTTACATACTAATAATGAACTATCCAAAAGAGAAAGTAAGAAAGCAACCATTTACAATTGTCTCAAAAAACAAAACACAAAACCATAAAAAAATTAGGAATAAATTTAACCAAAGAAGTAAAAGACCTGTACTCAGAAAATTGTTAAGACATTAAAAAAAGAAACTGAAGAACATACAAATAAGTAGAAGCATACACCATGCTCATAGCTAGGAGGAATTAACATCATAAAACATCCACATTACCCAAAATAATCTATAGATTCAAAGCAATTCCTATTAAAATACCAAGTGGCCATCAACAGATAAGTGGATAAAAAAGTTGATATATATATATTACTCAGCCATAAGAAAGACGGAAGTCATACAATTTGCAACAGCATGAATAGACCTAGGGGTTATTATGCAAAGTGAAATTATGTCAGACAGAAAAAGACAAATACTATACGATTTCACTGATATGACAGGGGACCCTCAAAAAACCGGAAGTATTTTCTGGAAGGTGGGTGCCTTCTAGTATGGGCTTTTCCCCATGAGGTGAGTATTCTAAGAACCAATCTGTATCAGTGTACCCACTGGCATTGTTGTGAGAGGCTGCGTTCATTTCAGGGGATTTTTTTTAACTCTTTCAATGCATTTGCCCATTTCATGATGGGTGATTTATGAGCACACCTGTCCACACTGTGCTGAGTGTTCAACAGTTTTTGACCAAAAAAGACATGACCCCTGTGCCCCAATCCTGATCTTGCCCCAAACAACTTTTGTTTTGTTTCCCCAGGTGAAAAAGGTCCTCAAAGGGAAATGTTTTGCCCATAATCATGTGTACTTTCCCATTTTTTTCTTCCCAGAAACTTTTTTCTGCTTGCTTACTGGTTCATAACTTTAGGGTGGTCAAAAGAGCTTGAAATCTGACCACTAGATAAGTGATGAGTGACTGTCCAAACCCAAGTTGTAAGACAATTTCCAAGTAATGTCTTATTACCTCCTTCCCATGGATTTCTGAACAGTCCTGGAAACTAAAGTTACTGAAAGTAAACCAATACACCCATGTATTAAAACAAAGCAAACAAAAAAAATAAGGAAATACATGTCATGCATACACTAAAATTTAAAACAGGACAAATCTGTATTAGCCTTTTATGTCCACAAAGTTAAGGAATCTGAATAATTTTTTTTTAAGATTTTATTTTTAGACAGAGGGGAAGGGAGAAAGAGAGGGAGAGAAACATCAATGTGTGGTTGCCTCTCCTGCACCCCCTACTGGGGACCTGGTCCACACCCCAGGCATGTGCCCTGACTGGGGAATCGAACCAGCGACCCTTTGGTTCGCAGGCCAACACTCAATCCACTGAGTTATAACAGCTGGGGCAGAATCTGAATAATCTTAAATGAGATTTCTATAATTTACAGAGAACTCACAGAATAAATCAACCCAAACCCACATTCAAATAAGCTACTTGAAGATCAACAGGGTTATGAGGATGAGTGACTGATGTAAACTCTGATGTCATATTCCTTTTTTTTTAATCCTTACCTGAGGATTTTTTTTATCATTGATTTTAGAAAAAAGAAAAGGGAGGGAGGGAAGGACGGAGAGAAATCCAACAGTTGCCTTCTGCATGCACCACAACTGGGCATCAAACCTACAACCTAGTTATGTGCCCTGACTGGGGATTGAACCGCAAGCTTTTGGTGTACGAGGTGAAGCTCCAACCACCTGAGCCACCTGGCCAGGGCCACAATTCTACTTTAATGGTCTATAAATAAATAAACAAACACGCACCCATATACAAACACCCACACACACATATAGCATGCAAGTGTCTGTATACCAGGTTATGAAACATAAAATTACTTCTTACCATGCGTATTGCTTTAAAAAATTAACAGATACTGTCCTAGAATAACTCCTGGCAGGTACATAGAGATAACTGTACACTGATGCTTGTTTTTTGGCATTATATATAATTTCACGGCTTGGCAACAAGCAGAGGTCACTAAAGCAAGAAACTGGCTGAGCAATTTCACTGTGGACCCCAGCTGCAGAACATTTAGGTTTATTCTTTTAGACTAAATGAATGAAGGAAGCAGGTGGAGCTCTCACCATTTAGTTTGTACAGTTTAGCTTAATCTCATTTCAGAATGGTGCCTCACCTCAGTTGTCTGTCCCTGTGGTTATGGCACAATTTGTCCAGCTAATATACCTCCTCTCTTCTTCCAGAACAGAAGAGCCATAGTTCAGCTGCACAGAATGGGGCAGAACTGGCTAAATTTACTCCTCATAAAAATTGTCAATCTCTGCTTTTTTTAGCCACATCTCATACTTCTTCACTGAGTTACCAGTGCCTACAATGCCTTTGTGAGTTGTGGAGTTTTTTAGGTTTTCTTTTATTCCTTAGCACTTACCAGCCTGCTTTTCTTTTTCCTTTAACAATTGCAGAATTAGGTTTGAACTTTGTTTAGTTTTGCAGTTGCCTTTTGTCTGTGCACTCTCTATCTTTTGAAACCTTTAAAAAAAAGATTTTATTTGTTTATTTTTAGAGAAAGGGGAAGGAAGAGAGAGAGAAACATCGATGTGGGAGGGAAACATGGATCCATTGCCTCTCACATGCCCCCAACCAGGGACTTGGCTTGCAACCCAGGCCTCTGCCCTGACTGGGAATTGAACCAGCAACCTTTCAGTCTACAGGCCAATGCTCAATCCACTGAGCCACACCAGCCAGGGATCAAAACTCTTTGAAGTTTTTTGCCTGTTGTTGTCTCCTCTCTTATTCTTTTGACCTTAAAATAAATTTTTGACATAATAAAATTTACCATTTTGTTATGGTACCAGTGAATACATTCATATTGTTGTGCAACCATTACCAACATCCATCTCCAAATTTTCACTGTCCCAAACTGATAATCTCTACCCTTTAAATAGTTAATTTCGCATTTCTCCCTCCCCTCTTCCACTGCAACTTTCATTTTATTTCCTGGCCCAATAAAGTTGTGTGTGTGTGTGTAAATGTGTATATTTTTAATTCACTTTTCCAAAGTGGAGACCTATCTCCTCCATTCAATTCTAGGACAAATTCTTTGATCATCTTCACCTCTTCATTTCTCTGTTCCCACTTTTTGGAACTAGTATTTGATAATGGATCTCCTAACTATATACTTTAATGTTCTAATCTTTCTCTTGTGTTCTCTTTCCCCGCTTTAAAAAAAAATTGTATTTTGTTGATTATGCTATTACAGTTGTCCTGATTTTTCCTCCTTTGCACCCCTCCATCCAGCACCCCCAGCTCTGTCAGGCAATGCCCCATCCCTGTTCATGTCTACAGGTTATGAGTGTAAGTTCTTTAGCTATTCCATTTCCTCTACTGTACTTTACATCCCCATGGCTATTCTGTAACTACATATTTGTACTTCTTAATCCCCTCACCTCTTCACTTATTCTCCCCCACCCCCCACCCAACTCTTTATCTTTAACCTTTGGCATTTTAATTATGACATGTCTTGGTGCTGGCCTCTTTGTGTCCACCTTATTTGGGATTCTCTGTGCTTCCTAGACTTGCATGTCTATTTCAGTCACCAAATTAGGGACCTTTTCTTTCACTGTTTTTTTCAAATAGGTTTCCAATTTCTTGCTCTTTCTCTTCTCCTTCTGGCACTCTTGTGATGTGAATGCCAGATCTCTTGAAGTTGTCCACAGGTTGCTTATACTATCCTCGTTTTCTTGGATTCTTTTTTCTTCTTGTCGTTCTGCATGGTTGTTTTTTGCTTCCTTATGTTCCAAATCATTGATTTGATACTTGGCCTTATCCATTCTACTGTTGTTTCCCTGTAAATTGTTCTTTATTTCAATTACTGTATCCTTTGTTTCTGACTGGATCTTTCTTACGCTATTGAGGTCCTCACTAAGTTCCTTGAGCATCCTTATAACCAATGTTTTGAACTCTGCATCTGATAAATTGCTTATTTCCATTCTTTCAGTTCTAGTTCAGGAGTTTTGATCTGTTCTGTCATTTGGGCCATGTTTCTTTGTCTCCTCATTTTGGCAGCCTCCCTGTGTTTGTGTCTATGTATCAGGTAGAGCTGCTCTAACTCCATGTCTTGGTAGTGTGGCCTAATGTAACTGGTGTCCTGTGGGGTCCAGTGGCATAGCCTCCCCATCAACCAAGCTGGGTGCTAGAAACACACCCTTAGTGTGTGGTGAGTACACCCTCCCCTTGTAGTTGAGCCTTGGTTGTTGTTGCAAGATCAATGAGATTTACCCATTCCGGTGAACTGCAAGGATTGGCTGTGACCACTTACCACCAACCTCCGCCCTTCATGGAGGATCAGCTGTGCAGGGGCAGGGTAGTGGTCTTCCAACCTGGTCTGTAGTTGTGCCCTGGGGTTTCCATGTGGTGCAGGCCAAGATCTGCCCCCACCTGTTTTGTTCAGGGCCACCCTGCCTGAGCTATAAAGCAATCTGAGATGGTTGCTACTTGTGCTGGACTTGGAGATTTCCAGGTGAAGCCAAGCTGTGAATCCAGGTAGCTAGTTCCAGGCCTGGGGCTCACTGAGGCCGGCTGCTGCTTGTTTGAGAGGATTTAGGAAGTTGTGAAGCATGTTCCAAGACTAGCCATTCATATGGAAAAGTCACTGTTAACAGCTTGGGTGGGCTCTGTAGGGGGAGGGCCCAGTAAAGGGACAATGGCCTCTGCTTGCCTTGCTGCCATACACATCAGCCTCCCTTTGCACACCACTGGTGTCCCTCATGCCACCACTGTGGCGCTGGAGCCCAGAGGGAGTGAGTCTAAGTAGGTGAGTCTTTTTGGGGCTCCAGCAGTTTCTTGCACTGACTCCATCTCTACTGCTTTTTGCAGCCAGAAGTTTCAGGGACTTATCTTCCTGGCACTGGAACTAGCTGCCTGGAAGCTAACATTTACCTGGGCTGGGGCGAGGGTGGGGCCTGGTGTGGGGCTGGGGCTCCTTGCTCCCTAGATATTTCTCCTGGAATTTTATCCACCACATGTGGATGGTGGGACCAGCCCATTCTGCATCTATACCCCTCCTACCAGTCTGGATGGACATGGTTCCTTTAATTCTGTAGTTTTCAGACTTCCATTCAACTCAATTTCTGACAGTTCTGAGTGATGGCTGTCCTATATTTTAGTCATAATGTTGTGGTGGTGGTGCAAAGAGGTGAGCCATTCTGCCTACACCGCCATCTTGACCGGATGCCATTTTATCTCTTTTCCTTTTTGTTCTACTTTCAGGAAGATTTCATTAAGTTTATCCTCTATCTATTGTACTAAATTTATTTACTTTAAGATTTTATTTATTTTTAGAGAGGGGGGAAGGGAGGGATAAAGAGAGGGAGTGAAACATTGATGTGCGAGAGAGGCACCGATTAGCTGCCTGTCACACACCCCCAACTTGGGCCAAGGCCCGCAACCCCAGCATGTACCCTGACTGAGAATCGAACCGACAACCTTTTGGTACACCGGCCAGTGCTTAGTCCACTAAGCCACACCAGCCAGGACTATAGTACTGACTTAAATTTCAGATATTATATGTTAATTTCCATAGCTCTTTCGTTTGTCATCTGGTTGCTCCTTTGTCTATAGTATCCTAATTTTTGGATCATGGGGGTAACATGTCATCTCTATGAAGATACTGATCTTTTAAATACTTTTGTAGACTCGAGATAATTAGAGATGTCTATTCTCCTCAAATGATCTACAGGGTTAATGCAATTACAATTAAAATCCTAGCAGGACTTTCACAATATAAACAAGCTGACTCTAAAATTTATAGTCATACCTCGGTACTCATCATCTTCAGAACTCGTCAAACACTGTACTAGTCACATTTTGATGAGAAAAAAAAGTTTCAGCATTCACTGCTTGCTCGGGACTCATCGCACTTGCTAGAACTTGTATAAGTCACGACACAGCCCCACAAGAGAAAATGCTTCATTGTTCAGTACTCATTGTTTTTGGCACTCATCATGAGTTCTGAAATGATTTAAACAATGAGTACCAAGGTATTACTGTAAATGGAAAGGCAAAGAAACTGGAATATTAAAAATTTTTTAAAGAATAGAACTGGAAAAATAATTGATCTTAAGACATATTGTAAAGCATCAATAATTAAGACAGTATGATACTGACAAGGAGATAGACACATACATTCATGGAATAAAAAACAGTCCAGAAACAAACCCATATAAAATATGGTCAATTCATTTTTTACAAAGGTACTAAAACAATTCAATAGACAGGTTTCTTTTTTAAACATATGGTTTTGGGACAACTAGTTAACCACAAGCAAAGTGAGAGAAGAGGGGAGAGGAGGGGAGAGGAGGGGAGGGAAGGGAAGGAAAGGGGAGGCGAGGGAAAAGGAAAGATACTTGAGGAACATCTGTATTATGGTAGAGGGAGGCTGAAACAAATAAATAGGGGAGCTGGGTGAAGGTGGGCAAAGGGGGTAAAATGGGGAACAACTGTAACAGTGTTGACAATAAAAAATTAAAAACCAAAATAGTCTGTGAGATAGTCAATTCGACTTCCAGTAAAGATGGAGGCATAAGTAAGCACGGCTCGCCTCCTCGCACAGCCACAGCAAGAACTACAACTAAACTACAAAACAACTATCACCAAGAATCATCAGAAAATCATGCTGTATGGAAGTCTGACAACCAAGGGAAAAGAAGTCACATTCATCCAGGCAAGTAGGAGGGGCAGAGGTGTGGAACAGTCAGTTCCCATACCAATGTGTGGTGGATAAAGATCTGGAGGGATACCAGGAGAACAAAGGATCCCAACCCCACACCAGGCCACCCAGCCCAGGGTCACAGTGCCAGGAAGTTAAGTTCCCATACTTCTGGCTGTAAAAACTAGTGGGGACTGGGACAGCAAAAGAAACTGCAGGAATCTCAGGCATCTCCTCCTAAAGGGTCTGCAATGGACTTAGGACTTAACGCAGACTCACTCCCTCAGGGCTCTAGCACCGGGGCAGCAGCTGCAAGGGCACCACTAGCATACAGGGAGAAACTGACGTGTATGGCATCAAGGCAAGAACAGGGGGATGGTTTCCTCCCAGACAAAATTCCAGAGGCCTGGCAGCAGCCATTGTCCCTTTTCTAAACCTTCCCCCACATAGAGCCACAGAGCAATGACACAGGTTGCCCTGCCCTGGCCATTACCTAAGGCTCCACCCCATACAACTTATGGGCGTGCTTTTTCTACAACAGGCCATACTACTAAGACAGGGAGTCAAAGCAGCTCTACCTAATACAAAGAAACAAACACAGGGAGGCTGCCAAAATGAGGGGATAAAGAAATGTGGCCCAAATGAAGGACAGAACAAAACTCCAGAAAAAGAAGTAAACAAAATTGAGATAAGCAATCTACCAGATGCAGAGTTCAAAACAACAGTCACTAGGATTCTCAAGGAAATCACTGGGTACTTCAACAGCATAAAAAAAGACCCAAGCAGATATAAAGGTTATACTAGGTGAAATAAAAAAGAATAATTTACAGGGAATCAAGAGTGGAGTGAATGAAGCTGAGAATCAAATCAATGATTTGGAACATAAGAAAAAAAAAGAATTCAATCAGAACAGCAAGAAGAAAAAAGAATCCAAAAAAACAAGGACAGGCTAAGGACCTCTGGGACAACTTCAAATGCACCAACATTCAAATTGTAGGGGTTCCAGAAGAGAAAGAGTAAGAAATTAAAACTTATTTGAAAAAATAACGAAAAAAAACTTCCCTAATTTGGTGAAGGAAATATACATGCAAGTACAAGAAGCACAGAGAGTCCCAGACAAGATGGACGAAAAGACGGCCACATCAAGACACATCATAATTAAAATGCCAAAGGTTAAAGATAAAGAGAGAATCTTAAAAACAGCAAGAGAAAAGCAAAGGGTTACTTACAAAGGAGTTTCCATAAGATTATCAGCTGATTTTTCAAAAGAAACATTGCAGGCTAGAAGGGACTGGCAAGGAAGTATTTAAAGTGATGAAAAGCAAGGACCTACAATCTAGATTACTCTGTCCACCACAGCTATCATTTAGAATGGAAGGACAGATAAAGTGCTACCCAGACAAGATAAAGCTAAAGGAGTTCATCACCACAAAGGCATTACTATATGAAATGTTAAGGAGACTTATTTAAGAAAAAGATCAAAATTATGAACATTAAAATGGCAAAAATTCACCACTATCAACACTGAGGCTAAAAAAACAAGTTAAGCAAACAAGCAGAACAGAAAGAGAATCATAGATGTGGAGATCATTTGAAGGTTATCAGTTGGGAGGGGAAAGGGGAAAATGGGGGAAAAGGTGCAGGGATTGGGAAGCACAAATTGGCAGGTACAGAATAGACAGGGAGATATAAGAACAGTATAGAAAATGGAATAGCTAAAGAACTTATATGTACAACCCATGTACATGAACAAAAGGGGGTGGGGAATTGCCAGAAGGAATGAACATACCAGGTGGAGGGTGGTCAAGGGGGAAAAACTGGCACAACTGTAATAACATAATCAATAAAACACATTAAAAAAAGAAAAAATTAACCATGACCTAAGGTACAAGTACAACTTACACAAAATTAACTATAAATGGTTTCTAGATCTAAAAGCAAAACTTAAAACTTTAAAAAGAAAACATAGGAGAAAATTTTCAACACTTGGGATCAGGCAAAGATTTCTTAACATAACACTAAAAACATGATCTACAAACGAAAAAATTTCATAAATTAGACTTTACTAAAATTAAAAACCTTCATACTGCAAGAGACACTGTTGTTAAGAGACTGAAAAGGCAAACTAAAAACTGGGAGAAAATATTCACAAATCATATATCCAACAAAGGAAAGACCACAACATGGTTGAATCTCAAAGGTATTATGCTGAATAAAAAAAGCCAGTCTCAAAGTTTTACATGCTGTATGATTCCATTTACACAACATTTTTGAAAAGGCCAAAAATATAGTGGTGAACAGATCAGTTACTGCCAGGGGTTAGGGGTGGAACAGGGTGTAACTATCACAAGACAGAACAATAGAGTTTTTTGTAGTGACTGAACTGTTGTGTATTCTGATTATGGTGGTGATTATATGCCAATTTATAATTTATTAACATTCATAGAACTGTATACCAAGAAAAGTGAATATAACTAAATAATTTTTAAATTAAATTGAAAAACATTTCCTCTGCTCGATTATCAAAAAATTATCTAGGTATCCCCTGTTTATTTGTTTCAGCCTCTCTTTGCAATAAGACAGATGTTCCTCAAGGGTCTTTCTGGCACACTATTCACAGTGAAGTACTTAAAAATGGCTGGAAACTGTATTGTGAATAGTTGGCAAGAAAGAGAGTCAAATGATTTTAACTGTGAGAAAGGAAGGGAATACTATGCTGACGTAACCAATATACTATATATTGGGTGATGCTAACACCTTGGAAGTTAACAATGAACCAAGTTACCTTGGGTTTATGTAGAAGAAAGTCAGAATAATTTTTGTTCATATTAGGACTATGGGTGCCTACCAAATAACATATTAACAGGAAAAGAATTTTCATTATACAACTTTCAAAAAAAAAATCATACATTTACCTGTTCTTCACATATTCAGATTGCTACTGAACAATCACTATGGGTCAAAAAAAGCACAATACGAAGATACTTTTCTATGTAGTTCCATTTCATTTCTATTACTTAAAGAATAAATCACAATACAAAGACATTTATTTTTCCATCAGATCCTACTTTTTTCTAAATGAAAGATCATTTCATAATCATAGGCTCATATGATGTTAGCTAAACTCTCCTACTGCCAAGTAACTATAGCCCTCAACCTAAGGAAACTGGTTTAGAATCTGGGGACATTTTATTATTTTCCTGTCCTTCAGTGCTATCCCACTGATTCAATCTAAAAAACATGCTATTACAAAGAGATTTCAGAAGTGAACCTATCCTACAAGCACTGTATAATACTTTCAATTGTATTATAAGATGAAAGATACAATTTCTAATGTTCTTTGTGCATAAAGTCAAGCGTTAAGAACTCTGGCAAACATTGTGTGTGGTAAGTTGCCATGTCTGCAAAAGCATCTTCTTGTGATGAATAATTTATACTTTAGAGTAATGCTCTGCCCAAACATCCTATCACAAACTGTTCTAATAATGAAAGGTAGTTCTCCTTAAATCCCTTGAATAAAACATACCAAACAAAAACTTAATGTAAGATAAAAAAGGAAGGGATGTAACCTGAAAGGAAAAACCAAGTCCCTGGTGGTGGCACTGCTATTAAGTCAAAGGACACTAATTAACAGTCAAGACAAATTCTAAAAGATTAAAGCCTTTTACAACATGATTGCTTCAGTTTTTAATTCACTGATTTTACATCATATTTGTTTTACATAAAGACAGTCATACTCCTTTAAAGATCAAAGGTCTACAAATGCCTTCATCCATTATATGCCAGTATATTTTTATTTACCCAGCTGCTCCACCCTTCTCTGGTAAGAGCAATCCAATTTTTCTGGAGAAACCCCCTGCCATCACAATCAGGACATGGGTTAGAAAAGGCTGGCTCCACTCCAGTGGTCAGCATATGGCACAGATCTGGCTATTCAGTGTTTTCTATTACCCTAACCACAGTCATTGGTTCTTATCATCCAAACTGGACCATTGATTTAATTCTAGGACTTTTGTTGGAGAGAGACAGACATCTAAGTCACCATGTTTTATAGTATGTGTTTTCTCCAATTACCACTGGTCCATACTACCTGGACTAAGTAAAGGATGGACAACTGATCCAAAGTGAACCCCTCAGGCAAGCCGGTAGCTGTAGCCTATTACAAGGTGTGGTTCAAGAGTTTACTCCAAAGAGAAGGCACTATTTTAGTCACTAATTTAACCAATCAGATGCTCTCTCACACAGAATTTGAGGGTATGAGAAGGTAAGAACAAGAATGAACTGGGCTCTCATACTTTATCATTTCCCTCAGTCCCCTACAACTCTTCCCTCCTAGGTCTACCCTCTCGGGTCCCACTCTTATCTCATGAACAAAGCAGAAGCATACAGCGGAAATTCCTTCATCTTCTCATAGTCAATCCTACAAACCAGTCTGCATTTGCATTCATTATTCTTTTCCTCCTTTTATAGAAGGAAAGGGCATTCTTTCAACACAAAGGCAAATGTTCCATTTATGCTATGGATCCCTTATTTTCAAAAACCTTTCCTTTCTTTTCAAAATCTATGTTCTTTCACTTACCTTATCCTATTCCTGTGCCATCAGTTCCCTGAAGTCTAGAGAATGATGTAGGCCTTAGATTACTTGTCAGCATGCAAACATGCTGTATTATTTTCCATCATTAAAATACCTCCTCTCTTAAAGGATGACGACTTCTCAATAAATGCTTGGTCACTTGTATCCACATTTAGAAAAAAAATTTTTTTGAACCCTACATAAAACCCCACACAAAAGTCAAATTCCAGATGAATTACAGATCTAAATGTGAAAGGCAAAACAATAGTGCTTTCAGAAGAAAAACATAGGGGAACAGCTTTATGACTGTAGGGAAAGCAAAAATAACCTCGAATAAGATACTGCTAACATCAAGTTTACTTCACGTCTATTTACTGTCTTTTCTCCCAAAACTGTTTCAAACCTCTACATTTTTAAAAGATAACACACATAATTAGGTTCTTCCTCTACCACAATCTTTTCCCTCCTTCACTCTGCCAGAAAAACTACTATCTTGAAATTGGTGGAATAATCTAGCTATTATCAGTAGAACAGATAAAATGGTGGTTAATCATTCAACAGAATACTATGTAGTAGCTAAAACACAAAAAATCTATATGATCATTGTCTAAAGGAATTTTTTTTCCACACCTGAGGACATTTTTTTTTCATTGCTTTTAGAGAGAGAGGAGGGGGGAGCGAGAGAGAGAGAGAGAGAGACATAGATCAGCTGCCTCCTGTATGCACCCTAACCAGGGATCAAACCCACAAACCAGGTTATGTGCCCTGACCAGGAATTGAACCCACAACCTTTACAGTTTATGGGATGATGCTCCAACCAACAGAGCCACACATGCCAGGGTAGGAATGGTTTTTAAAATCCAATTAAAATGTAAACTTGTGAGTAGGTAGTTCTATACTTCTTTATATTTTCCATAAATAGGATTTAAGATAATCAAGTAGAAAAACAGAGCCCAAATTTAGTAATACTTAAAATCACATTTGTCCTGAATTTTCTTGAGGTATTTATTGAACCCATAAAAAGCAGCGTAACTCTGCACATATCAGAGTAAGCAATTCAATATCTAATCTATTATTTTGCTGACTAAAAGAATTGCTATCAGCTAGGACTCAATTCAACACACTTAGGCAGTTCAGCAGCCTTTTTACACTAACTCCTAAATAAAAGTACAAAAGCTGAAAAAGGTACTGAGAGTAACACTTCTTCCCTATTCTTAATGCTTTCTTCCATTTGCAAGGAGCCAAAGGGGTATCTTATTCTTGACCTTCATCTACTCCAGGGATATTAGCAAATCAAGAAAGAAAAAACTGGATATGCTTAATGTTTTGACCTTAATTGGTTGAGAACCCAGGGAAGGAATACAAGTCCTTCCAAGTTTCAACGAATATCAACTTTCTTAAGCATCTTTAAAGGGAGGTGAGAAACATTAAGTTTTGCCCCTTTAAACAAGGTATCACTGACCCTCATGAAAATGAAACTTTCAAAAATGACCCCTAAATTGTACCATATAAACATAAGCTATAAAGAACTCAATTCCCATCAATGGATTAACTTTGCTCTTCTTTGAAGAAATGCAATTTACAGGTTTAATATTACAGAGTTAAATTTCAGATGATGTTGTTAATGACAATTATTTAACAACAGTGCAATACATGTGCAGCAGTGGACTGTAAAAAGGCCAGAAACTCAGATCTATAAGGCGATGTTCACAGAAAAAGTGTAGTCCTATGGTTTATATACTTTCTGTCATTTAATCTGCACAATAATCCCACCTGCATTTTATAGTAAAGAAACACAGGCTTTCGGAATTCAACTATTTTGGGGGAAGGGCTTATGGTATATTTAGAAAATTCTGAGGACAAACTTCTATTTGAATCCTGGCTTGAACGCATGCATATTAGTTTACAAGCTGCTTAAAATTTTTGAGATTTTTCTCCCATTGTGTACAAGTGGATAATTAAGCATACATTGCTGGGATAATATAAAATAGGGTAGAAAAATACATAAAATGCATTCAATGTTTGTTAAACCGTAAGAACTCAATATAATGTAGCCATCATTATTACTAACTTGCCAGTTATCAGTTATCCTTTAAAAAAATACTTAATAAAATTATATACAGAAAGTATAAAATTGGGAAATATATAGAACAGTATAAAGAAGAAAACAAAAAGATCACTATAATCTTCAAACCCTGGAATAATCACTGTTAACATACTGGCATATTTTCTTTCTATGTGTATGAAGCCTTCTTTTAAGTGCAGAACTGGATCATGCCTTATAATAATGTTGGAATTTTTCTTTTGTACTTAACTTTCATCATTGCATTTTTCCATCTGATTAAATATCCCTTGAACACATCATTTTAATACTATCAAAGTCTCACATACAAATAATAATTTAGTCCTTTATTGCTCTGTGTAAGTCGGTTCTAATTTATCCACTATTAAGGATAAACATGTATATTTTCGAACCTACGCTTTTTGTCCTCACAGGATGCCATAAACCATGTAGTATCATCTGTTTTCTCAGCAAAGCCCCTACCTATTACTATACACGTTGACATTCAAGCTCTGGTCTGCATCTGGAAGAAATTCATCTACACTTCATGTATCTTTAGTTACTGATGGTGAATCTTAGCATTAAGTACATTCCATTGCCACAGCGACAAAATACAAGTAAGGTTAAAAGCTTCCTCATGCCTACTGTCTGTTATCCAAGCCATAACAGGCCCAGTCTGAAAATGGAAACTTTCCAACATCAGAAACAAGAACCTGAATCCTATGTACCTGACTTAATGTTTTCAAATTCACTTTATATTCCATTCATCTTAATGAAGTAATGAAGAACAGACAAATATAATAACATCTAAAAACGCCAGGAAGCATCGAAATTTGAGCCACTTAATTCTTCCTGAAGAAATGGCAACAGGATGAACATAAGTGTTGTAGTGACTCAAATTAAAAAGTTAGGACATGATTCAAAACATGATCTGACAGTTTGGCACAATACCTGAAATGAAAAATGCAAAGCATATGACTTCCACAACAAGCACATAAAATTCAATTCTTATTGGGCCAAATAAAAAGAGAAAGAAAGGGAGGTGCCTTTGTGGGACCTAAGTGTTCCAATTAAGTTA
This sequence comes from Mormoops blainvillei, assembly GCA_004026545.1. Taxonomy (NCBI): domain Eukaryota; kingdom Metazoa; phylum Chordata; class Mammalia; order Chiroptera; family Mormoopidae; genus Mormoops; species Mormoops blainvillei. The sequence continues at coordinate 25,250 of PVJD01007056.1, read as the reverse complement.
TTAAGCACCAACTACCCAAAAACACTAAACCCTACAAAACTCTCAAAAACGAAAACAAGACCAAGTACTCTAAATACAGGTTGTTACAGGGGAAACTGATATTGACCTTTCTTAGAGAATATAAAAGTAGCTATGGTACCAGTTATAAATAATGATATAGAGTCATCTAAAAGCGAGATGCATAGCAAAATATTACTGTGACTGTTAGGAAACACCACACTTAATGACAACAAATAATAGCTCATATTTTTACAGGGAATTAAAGGATGTTTAATTATTTCCCAAAATAATACATGAAGTTAGGAACTAGAATTTATGCCAGGGGAAGTATGTTACAATAAAAATCAGCCAAACAGTAATTTCAAATTAAAAATATAGGCACAGGACGTTTTTAGAAAAGGGACACACAGAATAACAAGGGCTGGAAGTCAATGACAGGCAGGTAGCCTATGCCAGAATCACATGACTGTCAGGTGCATTTCTCAGAGGAAAAACATACTACTCCTCTAGGCAGATAAAGTAATTTATACAACAAATAGTAAGTACCTACCATGTGACAGGTATTATTTTAGGTGTAGGGGAACACAGCAGGAACAAAATAAACTAAAATTGCTGTCTACATGGGGTTTACACTCTATATTCAACAGCGTAAACTGTTGCTTAAAAAATAGTAATTGACCTGGCTGGTGTGGCTCAGTGGATTAAGCGTTGGCCTATGAACCGAAGGGTCTCTGGTTCAACTCCCAGTCACGGCACATGCCTGGGTGGTGGGCCAAGTCCCCAGCTGGGAGTGTGCAAGAGGCAACCAGTCACTGTTTCTCTCACACATCAATGTTCTCTCTCTTTTCTTTCTCCTTCTCTAAAAATAAATAAATGAAATTTTTAAAAAATTAAAAATTAAAATTAAAAATAATAATAACAATAATAAAGCCAGAAAGATGTCACAATTTTTTAAAGAATGGTGAGGAAAGGTGACATTTGAGTAATGGAGGTAAAGTATTGAGCTATGTGATATCTAGGGATAAGAGTATTCCAGGCAGAGGAAACAGTCAGGGAAAAGGAGTATGCCCTATGTGTTCAAGAAACAGAAAGGAGGCCAGCCAGTGTGACTATAGTATAAAAATGAGGAAGAAAGTAGTATATTAAGTCAAGAGAAGTACATAATGGGGGCAGGTGGACTGCTTGGGGTCTTAAAGGGTCTTTGTAAATCCCTAGGCTTATATTCTGCACAAAAAGGGAAGCCACTAGAGGGTTTTAAGCAAAGGAATGAAATGACCTAACTTACATTTAACAGGATCGCCCTGGTTGCCTAAGGCCAATGAGGGTGACAGCAAGGCTAGAAGCAGGGAGGCTATTTAGGAAGCAGCAGCACTAATCCAAGTAACAGATGATGGTAGCTTGGACCTGGGAGCTTGTAGATGGAGATGTTGAGCACGCGATCAGATTTTCGGTGCACTCTGAGGTAAGAAAAAGCAGAATTTGCTGACATCTTAGAAGGAGGCACTGAAAGAAAAGGAAAAAGATTGACTCTAAGGTTCTTGGCCAGAGTATCTGGAAGGATGGAGTTACCATTACTGAAAGGGGAAGATTGTAGGAGGTGAGGTGTGAGTAGGAAGGAGGAAATCTGCTTATTTTTTAACATGATACATTTGAAAGGCCTACTAAATGTTAGGCAGCCCAAAGGATATACAAATCTGAAACTGAGGAAAAAGGTCTGGGCTAGAGATATAACTTGGAAGTTGGCAATGTATAGACTGCATACTTTTTATTTAAGCAATTTAATATAAAGATATAAAGCCAGTGATATTTGCAAAACGAATTTTTCCCATTTTAAAATGCCGATATTCTTCTCCTGCTTCTCTAACCTAGCCTGCTGAATTATAAATTATTTAGTATTATATATATGTATATATACAAAAACAGGATATGAAAATTAGAAACCAGAAATCCAATTGGAAAGAAAGAAATATATACAAACTACACCAAGGATAAAGGGTATGAGAAAGGAAGGTGATGAGATAATCATGAATATGACTGTGAAGTTACAAACTGGCATGCTGACATTATGGTACATGCTATATTTACAACTGGTCCTTGATGTGTGTTTGTTGCTACCTATGTTTAAGAGCACAAAATTCCAAATGAAGAGCAGTCTCTTTTATAACATAGTCTAGATAGAAAGTAGATGAGAGAAGCTCCTGAGTAAATAGACCTGAACCCCGTTTCTCCCCACTCACTCCAATCCATCCTGCACCTGACTGTTAAATTAATCTTCCTACATCCAAACATTGTTTTTACCCTATTTTATGAATAAAGTTTGGAATTATAGATTAATTTTATTCATTTTATTATTTCCCCAATCAGAGTCCTTCATTTAAAAAATCCTGAACACAGAAAAATATTTGAGGAACTATTTTTTTCAATTTTCCCAATGCTTGTATACAACAAGTACCATTCTAGAGGCATAAAAGAGAAATAAATTAATTCTGTACAATAGATGCCAGCAACTCCAGAAGCATCTGGGAGCTTGTTAGAAATGAGAACTCTCGCCCTGGCCAGTGTGGCGCAGTTAGTTGGAGTGTTGATCCATACACCAAAAGGCTGCAGTTCAATTTCCAGACAGAGCACATACTTAGGTTGTGGGTTCGATTCCCAGGAGGGGCGCATATGGGAGGCAATCAATTGATGCTTATCTTTTATATTGATGCTTCTCTTTCTCTCTTCCTCCTTTCTCTCTCCCTAAAATCAATAAATATACTTTAAAAATAAAATAAAGCTAAATCTCTCTGGTTCTATTTCAGACTTACTGAATCAGAAACTCTCGGGATGCGGCCCAGTAATGTGCATTAATTATCCCTCCCAGTAATTCTGAGATGCCAAACTTCTAGAACCTATAACTTGGATCACTAAGGCTCAATTTTTTCAAGGAATGCCAGATGAAAAAGGCTATTAGGCTACAAAATCCTTGATCATAGGAATCTTACTATTTTTCACTTTCAATTGCCATATGTATCTAGCATTTAACCCACAATCCAATAGTTTTTGAAGAGTTAAAAAATCCTAAGTACCCCCCCTCTGAATTTCCTTGTTTTTCTTCATTCTGTGATACCAAGGTTATCAGCCCAACCTTTATCTCTCCTTTCTAGTCCTCCCTATTCTGTAGGAAAGGTAATGTTTTTCCAATCAGAATATCATGTCCTAACTTTCTAAGTAATTCTGTGGATGTCACATCAAGTCTCATTTCACAGCAAGAACCCTCAAAAGACTATTTATCCAAGTGTATCACTTACAGTTGAGAAAACTGAGTCCTGGAGAGATCACATAGCAAGCACAGCCTTATAAAATTAGAGAGACACCAAAGGATAAAATTATTATCTCTAGCCATCTTTATTTTACTTGAGTCAAAATCACTAGTTTAATAGATTAACAGTGTGAAAAAGACCCTGAACATTAACAAGAATGCTTGCTTTTCAGCTGTGTAGTGACAGAGCATGCTATGCCAGAGTCTTGTCCTTCACAGTCCCATCAGTTCAATAATAAATTTCCCAGAAACTAATCTCAAGACTTTTTACAGCTACTTCATCCAGATAATGTGGCCATTTTTCTGACCAATATTTACCTTCCTGGCTATGCTCCATCCAACAGATAGACTGCCTGGAGAAAGCCTGGAGCTTCTTTGATACTTTGTGTCCCAAGCTGAAAACCTTTTAATGGTACTCCAATCTTATTTCACAAGGGTTCGGAGGTAACTGACAGACAATATATAATGATTAAATAAGTGTTGTGGAAGGTGACACAGTATACATGGAAAGAATATGTCCTTTGGAGCCATGAAGATCTTCTAGGTTTAAGTTTTAATTCTAGTCCTTACTTGCCTTCATTTTGTAGGATAGAAGCCATAATATAAATATACTGCTTCATACTGTTGATATCTAGTCTTTAGTTACTCCTTCAGAACAGGAGCTATTTTATACATTTCTGTATCCCCCTCCCCATTATATTCATATATGTGAACAGTACTCTATAAGTACTTACTTAACTAATATGGACTAGATTTTAATACATCACATAAACTTCCTAGCTAACAGGTGCCCTCCTTCCAGATCTCACTCCTCAAAGCATCCACCCACCACACTTCAACTAGCTTAGTAACTTTATCAAATCTGATCTTGTCCAGTCCCATTTTAAAACCTTCCAAAGCTCCCAGCCCTTAATGACTTAAGGAAAAGTCCCTGCCAGGTCCAGGGCTTATCTCATCACTGCCCATCTCTAATAACTCAGACCCACCTCTAAACTACTACAGCTCCTGCTCTTCCCATTTCCCTCTACAAGCTCCTCCCAGATAGGCTAACTTCTACTAGTTACCCAACTTAAAAGCCACTTTTCTATCAAGTTTCCTGATCACAGTTCTCCAACCCTCAACTAACAGTGAAATGTCCTGCCTCTTTAACTTAATAATACACTCAGTCACTATATAAATACTGTAATGAAATGTTTTATCTGCTTCCCCAAGTATCGGGTAAACTTCTAAAGGAAAAAAATCACACCATATTCAGTTTTATACAGGCATATAAAACACCTGTAATATTATTTATTGAAAATAATGATAAAGTCTTGTTCCGGCCAAGATGGAGGCATGGGTAGATACACTTTGCCTCCTCACACAATCAAAAGAATGAGAATAACAAATTTAAACACAAAAAATAACCAGAACTGCCAGAATATCAAACTGTATGGAAGTCTGACAACCAAGGAGTTAAAGAAGAAACATTCATCCAGACTGGTAGGAGGGGTGGAGCCGGGCAGCCGGGGCTGAGAAGACTCATGGCCAAGGCAGTGGCTGGTGGACCAGGCGGTCCCACATTTGCAAGCGGTCCCACATCTGCGAGCTGATAAACTGGAAGGAAAAACTGGGGAGTAAGAGACCGAGCAACCCAGGGATCCAGTACAGGAAAAGAAAGCCTCAAAAGCCCTACCTGTAAAAACCTGTGGGGGTTGTGGCAGCAGGAGAGACCGCCAGTCCCACAGGAGAGTTTGTTTGAGAGGCCCAAGGGTCCTAGAACGTACACAAACCCACCTACCTGGGAATCAGCACCAGAGGGGCCCAATTAGCTTGTAGGTAGCAGGGGAAGTGACTAAAGCCGGCTGAGAGCCCAGCAAGCAGCACCGTTCCCTCTCTGAACCCCTCCCCCACGTACAGTGTCACAGGGCAGTGACATGGGTTGCCCTGCACTGGCGAATACCTAAGGCTACACCCCTTACAACATAATAGGCATGCAGAGGACCCCCCACCCCCGCCAAATATATATATCCCGAACAAAAGAACAGGTCAAAGCTCCAAAAACAGAACTAAGTGATGAAGAGAGAGGAGACTTATCAAATGCAGAGTTGAAAACACTGGTAACCTGGATGCTCACAGAATTGGTGGAGTATGGTCACAAAATAGAGGAAAAAGTGAAGGCTATGCCAAGTGAAATAAAACAAAATATACAGGGAACCAACAGTGAGGGGAAGGAAACTGGGACTCAAATCAATGATTTGGAGCAGAAAGAAGAAACAAACATTCAACCAGAACGGAATGAAGAAACAAGGATTCAAAAAAATGAGAGGCTGAGGAACGAACCTCTGTGACAACTTTAAACGCTTCAACATCCGTATCACAGCAGTGCCAGAAGGAGAAGAGGAAGAGCAAGAAAACTGAAAACTTCTTTGAAAAAATAATGAAGGAGAACTTCCTCAATCTGGCAAAGGAAATAGACTTCCAGGAAGTCCAGGAAGCTCAGAGAGTCCCAAAGAAGTTGGACCCAAGGAGGAACACACTAATATACATCATAATTAAATTACCAAAGATTAAAGATAAGGAGAGAATCTTCAAAGCAGCAAGAGAAAAGGAGACACCTACCTACAAAGGAGTTCCCATAAGACTATCAGCTGATTTCTCACAAGAAACCTTCTAGGCAAGAAGGGGCTGGAAAGAAGTATTCAAAGTCATGAAAGGCAAGGACCTACATCCAAGAATACTCTATCTGGTGAAGCTATTATTTAGAATGGAAGGGCAGATAAAGTGTTTTCCAGATCAAGTAAAGTTAAAGGAGTTCATCATTACCAAGCCCTTATTAAATGAAATGTTAAAGAGACTAATCTAAGAAACAGATGATGAGTAAAAATATGAACAGTAAAATGACCACCAACTCATAACTATCAACAACTGAACCTAAAAAAACAAAAACAAAACAAAAACTAAGGAAATAGCTAGAACAGGAACAGAATCACAGAAATGGAAATCACATGGAGGGTTATCAGCGGGTGGGGGGGAGAATGGGGGCAAAGGTACAGGGAATAAGCAGCATAAACGGTAGGCTCAAAACAGACAGGGGAGGTTAAGAACAGTATAGGGAAGGGAGAAGACCAAGAACTTGTATGTACGACCCATGGACATGCACTAAGAGAGGGGAATGCTAGTGGGAGGGGGTGTGCAGGGCAGAGGGGAATAAAGGGGAGAAAAAAATGGGACAACTGTAATAGCAAAATCAATAAATATTTTTAAAAAAAGGAAAATAATGATAAAATCTTGTGTCCTCAATAACATTAGTTTTCAATTTGAGAATATAATCATGTTTCTTTCCATGTTTGCTTATCAATAACTTTGGGGAAAATACTGTGGCTACCCAACAGGTTAAAGAAAAAGATTCTTGGGCTTATTCTGCACACACATTTATTATTGCACAAAAAGTAAAATCAGCATTTTTTTTTCCAAAGAACAGAAAAGATATTTTATAAGACATTTCTATTATTTGGGACCTGTTTTGTCTTGGCTCCATCCCCAGAGCTTATAATCATGAAACTGGATTTTTTTACCCCCAGTTAAAACAAGCAGAGCCATGGATAATGAAAGAAGTAATAGAAGCTGCTGGTCAGCCTGGAATGCCATCCTGGGACCAAAAGGTGACAAATGCCTGCTATGATGACTAAACAGAAAGATAAATGAGTGTGCATTCCTGATAGCATCGTGGAGCCATCATACCAGGGCTCAATAGCCTACCTCTAATTTCTCATTCCTTAAGGAAAAGGAACCACCTAATTTGTTTATACCACTCTTATGATCATATTTCCTAATTGATAGGAAAGATAATACAAGGTTAGAAGAAAAATTAGGAAAATGTTATTAAAACATAGAAGAGAGATATTCTTATCAGAAGCTATACAGAAAAAGACAGGTATTAATGATTATATGAAATATATTTTTTTTTAAAAAGTATGGTAAGCAATACCACAAACTAAGACCAAAAAATAAAAATAAAAAAAGAAACACTGACAAAACATATCTGCAAACAAAGGTAAAGGATTGTATCTATAATGTATCAAAGAGAAGCAACAAACTGATAAGGAAAAAACTCCAATAAGAAAAAAATGAGTGAAGATATGAATAAGCAATTCGGAGAATTGAAAAACCAAAAGGACAAACAAATGTATCAAAAGATGCTCTCAGCTTTACAAGTAGTTAGGGAAATGCAGAATTAAGTACCTAAGAAATGTTTTTATCCTCATTGTCAAAGAAAAGCAATTACTCTCAGACATTAAGATAACAAAAAGAAATGTGTCAATATTCCTGGAAAATAATCTGGCATTATTTATTAAAATTGAAATGGTATATACTATGTACAAGACATTCACTGCAATCTTGTTCATAGTAGAAGACTAGAGGCAAACAAATGTCCAAAATGAACACAGATACGGTTTCAGATATCTACTACTACAGAGGAAGCCTCCCCAAACTTAGTGCCTCAAAACAATGCTGTTTCTCACAATTCTGTAGGTTGGCTGGGTGGTTTCTTTGCTGCTTTCACCTCTGGCTCCTCTGCAGGTACATTCAGCTAAAGGGTGAGCTGCGCGAGTAGGTCCAAGACAGCTCACTTTCATGTCTGCTGGTTGATGTTGACTGTCAACTGGGGCATCTTGGTTCTTCCAAAAGACCTCCCGTCCTCTTACAGACTAGACCAGCTTCCTCACGTGGCCAGAAAGCATTCCTTGCAGGTCTCATAAGGACTAAGCTCCAGAACTCACACATCATTTCCACCATATTTAATGGTCAAAGCAAATCACAAGGCCAGCCACGACTCAAGAGATGGAGAAATAAATTCCACCTCCAGGTAGCAGAAGCATCAATGTCACATTCCAAAAGGGAACACATACATACCAGGATGAGAGGAATTTACAGTTGGTGGGGGGGTTGTGTATGTGAGTCTGCATGTACACACACAATGGAGTACAATATAGTTAACAAACAAGATGTAGAACCTTTACTATTAGTATGCTATCATTTGTGTGTGAGGAAATTATGTATATATTTTGTCACGTATATGTATGTTTGAAAATCCTAGGTAATATAGTTAAAAATTAATGAAATACTGAGCCATGCAAACTAGTCAGTATGCTGGCTGAGGATGCAGGGCATGGAGGGCACATTAGGAAGGCAAGCAGAGGTGTGAGCCAACTGGTCCAAAGTGGAGAATAATGAGGTGCTATGTGGGGACAGGGAGTTGCACACAGTCGCAGACCCTGTGAGAAGTTATAGACCCACAAAGAGGCACAGCCAGCAGAGCCAGCAGTCAATGACGCAGGTTGGCGGAGGGAGGTACAGGGTGGTCTCTACATGGCAGGAAGAATGATAACACGCTGGGCAAGTAACAGCTCATAACCATATTGAGTCTAATGTAAAGCCAAGTCTCTTGCTGCCAGAGAAGACATTGATAAACATGGAAAGGAAGAAGGCTAGAAAGAACCCTGGGAGGTTGGACTGGAACTAGAAGTATAGGAACATAACTTATGGTTTTATAAAATATACACATAGGTATAGAAACAATTTTGGATGTATATGAGTGTGTATATACAAACCATACTCACATACTCGTATGTTTCCTAGTTCCTACATGTAATGATACCCCAGTAGCAATGAGCACACTAAGCCCCTAAATATTTGTTTTTAAATACCATCTTTTACAAAATTAAACTGACCACCACTACTACCACCACCACCACCACCACCAAACAGGGCTCCTTGGAGAAACGGCTGATTCCAGGACTAGACCAGGCAAAGTACAAGATGAGCCAGGAACAGTATGTTCTGCCAGAAATGCAGAATGAACAAGATGGGCACATGATAAGTAGGCATAGAAGCCAGCTTGCAGAGGCTTCCACTGGCTAAATCAGGGACAATTTAAACAGCAAAATAAATAATAACAGTAATAAATCACAATACAGTAAATATAACTGAAAACCGTGAGCCCTTACTGATTTAATAAATGAATAAATAAATGGGGGAGAAAGGAAAGTTCTACCTTACATACACAAAAATGACAATACATGTCAAAAGAATAATACAAATAGAGAAATGTTATTTGGTAATTATCATAAAAGTGGTTAATTAGAGTGGGAGTCATCAATGACACCCACACTGAGGCTAGTGAGAGAAACAGGATACTGGCATAATGTTGGAACACCTCTTCACAAATGGTGATCAAATACAAAAGCACATCAACACAAACATGGTGTTATAGTGGTGTGGTCTGACACTGCACACCTCTGCATGCAGTGCACTGAGAAGGGCACAGTCCCATTTCTGTGGTATTCCTACCAGGAATGCATGACCTGACTGGAGTCATGAGGAAGTATCACATGGACCTAGGTTGAGAGTCATTCTACAAAATGTAGGGCCTGTACTTTCTAAAACTGTCAAAGAAAAAAGCAGCTGAAGAAGTCTGAAGAGACATGACAATAAATACATGTATTCCTAGATAGGATCCTGTATCAGAAAAGAAAGAGGTATTGTTGGGATAGTTGATGAAATATGAATAGGTTTTTTGGACTAGATAGTGGTGTTGGACCAACGCTCATTTTCTGATTTTGAGGGTTACATGCTAGTTGTATCAGCGAGTATCTTGTTTCTGAGATAGACACTCCAGGGTTTATGGGTGATGGAACATGCCTGCAGCTTGCTCTAAAATGTTCAGAAAAATACCATGATAATGAGTATGTAATGCATGTATGCAGACAGAGAGAGAGGGCAGGCGATGGAAGAAATGTAGTAAAAAATTAACAGTGGTGGAATGTGAGTGAAGAAGTACTTTGTACTGTTCTGGAATCTTTTCTGTAAGTTTGAAATTATTTCAAAATAATTTTAAAGTGTGAAATAAATATGTAATATAGAATAGCTAGTGCTAGAGCAAATGATAATCAGCTACTGCTTGAGGCCACAACATAGAATGAAAACCCTAGGTTATGATATTTATTTACATTCCTTCCTTTACAATACTCTGAGGGGATACATCAACAAGTAGGGCAATGTTTTTATGCCTCATTAGAAATATCTCAGTGTTTTCAAATGAATCTTCCTTTCTCTCGATGGACTTTAAACAGGCATTTTACAGTTCAATGAGGAATGGAATCTTGACTTATTCATCTTTGTGGTCTCAGCATCTAACACATTTATAATTTAGTCATTGTTCTGTCCTTGAACAGGAATTTGACACCCAACTGTGTTCCAATCAGAAAATACAGTGACATGACTATCAAGAAATCTGCTACAATGAAAAAGGGAAACTGTCTGTCAAGTTAAAATATATGTCAGATTTAGCATAAAAAAAATCAAGGATTACGTTTCTTAGGTACTTAGAGGGGGAATAATATCTGCCCTACAGTCCTAGAAACAGAAAGTGTGTGACCAGTAGCAAAAGGTCTTAGCCTAAAGAATGGCGAACTATTGACAGTTTTCAGTTAAATAAATAAATAAATAAAATTTTTATAATACAAAAGAGACTTGGTTAAAACACTTGACAGTGGAAGAACACCTTTTAACAAACTTGAGAGGATCTGAAAATGATTAGATTGAACCATATCAAATTGCTGATAAAGCATATACCCTATTAATAGATTAGTAAGATCAGATTTAAATCTGAAGGAATGCATTTTCATTACAGAAACCAAAACTCTCCAAGGCATTTAGACAGTTGTCAAAATTAAGCTAAAAAATAGTTTAAAGCTGGATAGATTTCACATATCTCAATACTCTGTCCTTCCTGGAGAATACACATATTTTTTAATACATTACAGGTCCTGGGTCCCATTTTGCTGAGCTAGTCAAAAAAGTTATGTATGCCTGGTTAACTATAAAAAACTCAGAAGTATCTTTTCAAAGATATCTGAAAATTACCTTTTGATAGCAATCCACCTGCTTTAGAAAACAAAAGGTACTAATGCCTTATGAAATTAGAGTGCTTCAATTTAAAGCATTATCAGGGAATTAAAAACTGTTACAATTATATTATGACTTCTTCCCCTTAAGGAGAAATCGTAAGGTCAAATCTTTTCTAGCATGTTATATATAAAACAACATTCAGCATTAGTATAAACCAGAATCTGTATGGTTTTTAAATGGAGATAAATACTTCTTAGGGCTGTTCTAAGAATTAAATGAGCTCTGGGAGTACAGAGATCAAGCACAAGCGAAAAAGAACTCATGGACATGGACAACAGTGTGATGACTGCAGAAGGGGTGGGGAGTGGGTAGAGGTGGAGGAAGGTATAAGGAGGATAAATGGTAATGGAAAAAATACAATAAAAACAAAACTATAAAAAATAATTAAATGAAATAAGGTATATAAAGCGCTTAGCATGGTGGCTAGCAAGAATTAAGCACTCAATAAATAGCATTTACGGTGTTTATTCTTTTAGAAAGGATGTGAAACAACCCTGAAATACAGCCAAGTAACTTTAAAACCTATTAGAGAAATCTATAAAGGCAGGCGGACAGAATAATAGTTAAATATCTTGACTTAGCAAATTCAATGAGGAAAGCACTGAATTTATCCTTGTAGTCCCAGAATCTAACGCAGTGACTGTCATACATAGTAGGTAGTCAATAAAGGTTTATTGAAATGAACTAAGGAAGTAAGTTATCTGGAAAAGAAACAAAAAGAGGTCGTCTAAGGTTGTCTAAAGAATAAACTGAGTCCAAAAATTACTATGCCCCAAGCAAGTCCCTTTGAGGAACAAAATATAATTCCTAAGCATTTTTAGAACTATGCAATAAAAACTCACCTCAAACTGGTCTTTTTAATGACTATGCCACTCTCAAATCTATTTTGGCAAATGTGTCACATATAAAGTCTAATATTAGAAGTATTTTTAAATTTCATTTTAAAAAACTGTCGTGTGCATCCTCAAGACGGAGAATGTACCAAAAGTCTTAAAGAATCTTTTCTAACTTCCATTCAAGGAGAATCGGGTAAATTTAATTTATATTTTTTCCATGTATCTAGACATGAAAATTAGCTTAAACTTTTACTTACAAGTAAGTTGTAAACACATGTTATTTCACTTTCACAAGTTCAAGTGCACACCCCAGAAAAGAAAGAAAGAAAATCAACTCTTTCAAAAGTGGGCAGTACTATAGAAATGCAAAAGAATATCTAACAAAACTTCCATGTCTCAGCAGTCACCTGTTAGAGCCCACACTTGGCAGAGTCGGCTAGGTTCCAGAGGCCCTTCGAAACAGAGACTCCAAATTCCCAGTGCAGTGGGCAAGGGAAAAAGCATAACATGAAAATACAGTCCTATCCTCCACGAATAATAGGGATCAGTGGAATTGTTTTAAAAAGAACTTTTCAAGTTATTGCCCATCACCTCACTAATAATACCCTCAACTCTGTACAGTGTTTGCTGACACTAGTCAGTAAGGTAATTTCCAGAGAGACAGCTGGAGCTACATCTCCTGAGCCTACTTCAAACTAAAATCTGTGAACAGTATGAAGTTACAAATCAAGTAACAGTTCCAAATCAACTGCTTGAAGGAGGTTTTGAAAATAAACAACAAACAAAAAAATCCTTAAACACATTTACCTTTAACAAAACGACAAATGTTTTCAGGAAAAAACACAATGGCAACAGTCAACATTACAGAACAGTTTACAGAATAACAACAAAGAACCTGTGATACATACAGTGACATTATTCTTAAATTAACATTTGCTTCCTGTAGTGCATTGAAAAGTATCAAATGCATGAAGGCCTGTAATAGCTATTGTCCAGTCACTGACATTAAAATTATTTTAAAATCTATTTTCTGTAGTGGCAGTTTAAAAAGCAAACCAAATTTTAATGAGAAAAACCGCCTAGTCCAAAATCTGGGAATACAGTTAATTTTTTTTTTAAACTAAGCAGTAAAGTCATACATAGACTCAAGGTGTGTAACATCTGTAGGAGCCGATCCAAATGAGTTTTTTTTAAAAAGTCTCCCTGGAAATAAGGATTTCAAATAATACCTTACCAAAAATAATCTGATACAATCTTTAAAAATCACTTTACTGGTTTTTTTAACCACTAACAAAACAAAACCTTCCAATACAAAGAATTTCACATTATACACTTTGTAAATTAAGAACTAAATGTAAATCCAAAACACATTTGAAACATCAGACTTTCGTTTTCACTATCAAAGCTCTTACGGAATGGGTCTTCATTTCAGTACAAGACTGTTCAATATGCCATTCCGTGTGAACAGAGTTTGTGAGCCTAATTCTCAAAACGTGCTATGGAGATGCCTAATTACAGTTCTAGTCCCAATATCCTGCTACTCAAAGAGTAACGTACAGAAAACAGCTTATACACAGTTAGGAAGGGAGACGAATGAAGGTCCAAGGGAGAGGCCCATTCTTTTGTTTTGGTGGCAGAAGCTGCAAAAATAAAGGTTCACAAGAGCCATCTACGCCTACCCCACCCATCACAGCCCTGCAGAGCACTTTCTTCCACCCGCTCAAGACTCTAGCCCTCGAGATCCCGTGGCTTTCCACATCTCAAGGGATGGGCGGGGGAGACTGTGAGGTCTAGGGTGCATAAAGAAAAAGAGGGAGGATATACATCCTTTAAGGACAGTGACAAGAAAATGCATACAGAATGGGGAGGATAGGACGCGCCACAGAGACCCGGAGGCTTGCAAATTCACTGGGAGAAAAGCCCCATGGGGAAGACAGAGGACGGTGCCTGTTCAGGAATGGGGACAGACGGACAATGCTCTATAAAAGCAGGGAGGCAAATTTGTACGAGACCCTGGAGGGTGTGAACTAGGCAGCCCGAAATGGGTTGAGTCAGCCTCTAACAGACCAGTACCGCGAAGCTGAGACTTACGGTTACTTCCCAGGCTGAGGGTTAAGGGTCGGAGGGACCCCGCAGCTCTGCAGTTCAGCCACCGCCGTGGCCGCCCGCCTCTCTGAAGGAGCCGGTGACCTCAGGTGCATACACTCCCCTCCGCCCCACCCACCCGGGCGGGGGTCCCCTACTCGCCTGCCCGGGTGCGTCCGCCGGGCGGAGGCTTTTAGGGCCGAGGGTGCGCACTGGAGACCCGCGGGCACGCTGCGTGAGCCGGAGGAGCCCGCGGCGAGGTCACAGTCGGCTGGTGCCCCCCATCCCTCTCCGGATCGCCGCTCAGCCCCACTCGGGGGAGGGGAAGAGGGGGCGGTGGCTTTTGCCTCCGCCTCGCAGTCAAGTCCGGCTCATGCTCCAGCCTTGTGCACGCGCGCGGGCGCGCTCACAGTCCCAGCCGCCCTCCTCCCCTACTCTGCCTCCCCCTCAGTCGCGCGCCTGCCGCCAACACCGTAGTCCCCGAGTCACCCGCCACCAGCCCAGACAGCCCGCAGCCCCAGCGAGAAGCAGCAAAAACGGCAGCAGCTCGGCTGCCGACCCGGAAACTCTTCTGCGGCCAACCGCGAGTCCGCTTGGGGTGTGAACCCGGAAGCGATTTCCTCGTCCCGGTAGCAGCGGGCTGGAAAGCCAAGGCCTTTGAAAATCTGGAATCCCCTAGTTTCGGGAGAGGATGAGGTGTAGATGGTACTGAGCTGCGAAGCGGGAAAAGGACAATAAACAGCCCGTGGGCAAGAGGTTCTCCGAGTCCAGACACCTGAGCTGTAGAAGTGCGGGGTAGGGAGATCGGTTGAACACGTCCGGCAAATTCGGGTGGCGGTACAGGGTTTTCTTGTCACAGGAAGTTGGTCCTGGCCGCTGCTAAAAAGGGAAAGAGGAATGAGAAAGCGGTGACGGTCTCCCGCCCCCAGGTGACCGTCCCACCCAGTGAATTGAATGTAGTGCTCTGGGAGGTGCTCGGCCCCCCGCGCGGGTGAGACGAGGAGCCGCAAGATCAGACTCCAGCGAGAAAACAGAGAGGTGGGAGACTTTACTATCTCCACATCTAGTTTCTCCAGGCAAGGGATTTATTTCTTACAAGTAGTTACAAAGAAGCCAAAGCCACTTTTTGGTTGGCAGCTCTCTGAGCTAAGAGGCGTGCACATCCTTCCCTGGACATTGATGGGTGGGGGAGGAAAAACATCCCAGGCAATGTAACGTTTATTTTTGTCATTTCACAGTGTCGTTTCAGCTCACGTCCCCTCGCTACACCGATCTCCATCTTTTAAGGCTTCTGGTTTTCTTTCTTTGTTTTTTTTCCACGTTGCTTTTAGCATGACCAGAAGTCTTTGATCTAGCTGGCCCAACTCAGTGTCCCACGTCCATTCCCCTCTCAGAGAGCTTTTGTGTCTTCCCAGTTTCTCCCTTCATCTGGTCTTTCAACTGCTTTGCTGTCCTCATCTTATTTGGGGGAAATGTCAAAAACTCAGAAATGTTTTCACAACAATGTAAAACAATTCATTCCATGATCTTTTGCTCTTAACCCCATGTGAATGTATTATTTGGCTCCCCCTTAGACTGGGTTATAGAACTACACTAACAACTAATATATTATAGCATGTTTAGATATGCTAGGGATGAAATCATGCTTCCCCAAATAACCTTATTAAATGTACTTGGTTTTCACTGTAGGAATTCACTTGGTTCCCAGTTCAAGGTATTACTTAGTTCCTTCTCTGTTAGCCAAATTTAGTATAATTGCCTTCAAAAGCTATTTGAAGAGTATTAAATATCGTAAATTGCAGTGTCATTTAATATAAAGAGTTTTAAAATTATTAGTGACGCTTGTTGATACTGATAAAGTGGTGACTGGTAGATTGGTTGAAGGGACAAGGAGAAAGCAAGCCGAGGTAGAAGAAGCAGTAAGAGGTATTTTTGATTCTGCTTTATATATTACTTCCTCTCTTTTTATTACCATACACCAGTATAAGCTAAAGAATGAGGTTTTTATGGTCAAAAATCCCTGTAGGGGAATTTTTACTGATATTTAGTTTCCATCTCTTCTTTTTAATGTTATATATAATGTTTTAAAATAGTGGATTTGTTTCAGCAGGATGGGGCAGGGGCAAGTAATTTAGCCACTTTACCTTATTTTTTTCTTCTGTAAAATGGGGATAATAAAAATCCCTACATCATCAGGTTTGGGGGGGGCATAAAACAAGTTAATTTATGGAAAGCACTTAGCACGGTGTCTAGCACATAATAAGCATTATAGGTGTTAACTTTATATTATTTTAAAAGCATAGTAAATGTTATATTTAGAAATTGAAAGCAATGAAAACTTAAGACAACTTGAAAAAAATCATTTTGGCCGGTGGGGATAAAAATGCGTTTTATTAGTGATTTTCAACTATGGACAGTAAGGTTTTTTGGGTTGCTTTGGTTCAAGTTGGTGTAGGTTTTAAAAGGTTGAGAAACATTGCCTAAGGATGGAGGAAGGTGGATTTTTTTTTTTTTTTTTGGTCTCAGGAACACCTTACAGAACCCTAAGATAATGTTCCTTTTTTTGTTTTGTTTTTATTTATGAAGATAAACTTTCTGATTGTTGGTAATTTGCATTAGCATGTACTTTGCAAACTGGTAAATCATCCTGTTGACTCCAGCTTCTGATAACTAAATTTATGATCTTGATATTCACATACTGAATCTTTTCCCCCATTGCAAAAGTCTTTTAAGTTTGTACATCTGTACCCTGTATAGCAGATGTTTCTTATTAAAGACATTCGCATTTTGTTAAACAGGACTGTCTAGCATAATAAAGAGATGTTAACAACCGCCCCCCCTTGGGGCTGAATGGCATTTGTATACCTCCTCTTTCCCAGTCATAGTGCCAACCAGAAATGCCCCTGCATATTTCCAAATGATGCCAATTAGGTACTTTTCAGCAGTTCTTTGAGCAGAGGCATGCATGTCCTTTCCCAGTAGTAGATGTTAAAGAGAGGATGTTGATGGGTCGTTCTCCAATTGAGAACCACTTCTACGTATTTGTAAGGCTTCATTACTTAGCCAGCAATATCATCATTTATGCTTGAGCATTTTCCAGAATAGAATGAACCATATAACAAAATGCCACATATTTCTTATATTTAGTAATTCGAACCCTTACTTAAAACAGCCTAAGCATATTGTAAACTCTAGTTATACCTTTATTATTTTTAACTAAAGTTACTCTCCCAGTTCCTTTGTATGTGTTTCTGCCTTAGCAGTTTTGCTTTCAAATATTAGTAGCTTTTATTTCTTTCCTAACCTAAGCTTTTGTTTCCTTTTTTCATGTCACTGGAACTATGTAAATTTCAAATATTCAAGTATGAACATTTCTTGAAAATAAATTTTAGAATCTTTTGGAGGTATGTGAATATTAAATGATGTAAAAACAAAAGACTAACCTTCATGGTTATGTCTTTTATATTATATCATATCTTTTTATCATTTAGAGAACTGATGACATTGATAAAGCATTTTGCATGTGATTTTTGTTTTTTAAATATGAATTGACCAGCACAGGAATTTATTTGCTTAAGTTGTGTTTAGAAAACTTAGAATTACTTGATTTCTCTTTTAGGTGTTTAATAGGAAAAAAACCAAAGATTTCTGTAGTTGTGTCATATGTTATACAATGTCTTTCCTTTGGGGGCTTGTAGTCTTAAAGGAGGCATCCATACATGTCATAATTTGTGAGATTCTATTATCTTGAATTCACTCAATCTGAGGTGATAGGTAATTGCTAAATAGAAATTCTAAGAAGAAAAAGACTTATCTTTTTCACATAGCATAGGAAGCTCTACTGCATGAGGTGGGTTTTATGAACTGAAAAAGATTCTGTGAGAATGAATAACAGGTATTCAAAATGAATGTCTCAGGCCTAATGTTTTACTCTAGTTTCTCTGGTGAAATATCTAGTTTCACCGGGTCTAAGTCAGTGAAAATTTTTATAATTTGAAATAAATTATTTAATTATTTAAATTATAAATTTTTGTGCAATAATTTTAATGGTTGCTTTAATCTTAGGCTAATGTTTATGTAAAATGACAAAAGCTGCTGGATTTTAAAAGACTTTTTTAAGGAAATTTTCCAGTTACAAGGCCTTTGTTGTTGTTGTTGCTGCTGCTGTTGTTTAGGAAGGTGCATTAAAGGTACCAAAATGACTTCAGTTGAAAAAACCATAAAAATTCCCCTGTCTCCTCTTAAATAACATTCAAAAAATGTTCTTGAAAATGATCTTTTTTTTTTCCCTGTGTCTCTATGAGAGTTGGGGCAATAAAGAACTCATTAAATATGAACAGATCATTTTAATGCCTAATAATCTTTTTTTAAAAATTGAAAAAGGTTAATCTCAACATGGATGGGAAACTTCTTGTTTGATGTTCTTTTAGAAATTTGCTGGCATGTAAATGAAAGGAAGCATTTTAGTTTAGCCATGAAAAAAATGAATAATAGCACTTAAAGAAATAGAACTATTAAACAACCAAGAAAGTGCTTGAAATTCAGTTACTTGTTGGAAATTGCTCAATGGAGATGTATACATATAATATATATTTGGAAGAAAATATTTCTATTATCTAGGGAATTATAATGGAAGTGGAAAATATTCTTATGTCTTTGTCAGAAAGTTTTCATAAACTATTCAAATGTTTTTTACTGTAATAGGCACCGCCAAAGGAAATTAAAAACTATACGTTAGGTCATCCAAATGTCAAATGTTAAAGTTCTCTCCCAAGATTCTGAAGAAAATGTCAGTGGCAGCTACCTATTTCCAACTTCCAAACTATTAACAATATAACATTCACTTGTGTAATTAATGGAAAATAAGTGTTTAATATTCTGAATCACTATTTCAAGTCAATATTTACTTAGTATCTGTAAGGCATTTTCTAATTGGATCACTTTTTTAGATACAAAAGGGAGATTTTTATGCAGTTAAGACTTCTAAGAGTGTGTGTCCTCATTAATTTATTTTTTTACTTTTAATAGAAAAGGAAAAAGGATTATAAGACAGTCTTAAATGATAAGTTAAGGTTTGGAATAGTTCAATGCTAAGATATAACGAGTCATCTCTGGCTTGCCTTAATTTAGGTAGCATATATATTTTAAGATAGGAAAAGCAACATCTTATTTAGTTGTGTTACCAAGTGATTATGTATCCTTTAATTTAATCTTTCAAGGCCTGTGTTTGTTTTATAAAGCAATGGGAAATCCAGAAAACATAGAAGATGCATATGTTGCTGTTATTCGTCCAAAGAACACTGCCAGTCTAAATTCCCGGGAATACAAGGCTAAATCATATGAAGTGAGAACAATTTATTAACATTGATTTACTACTACTGAATGTCAGTGTCTATTATCATTTTCATTTACATATAGTCTTACCATATCCTGTAAATTCTTCTTGACAGGTTAGATCTTGACAAGCTAGAACTGAAACCCTAAATCTGTCAGTCTTTTTTTTTTTTTTGCTGTATACCTTTTGACTATGTTCCTATTCATTGATATGTATAAGTTACTATATATTAAAAAACATTTGAGTTTTCCTTATAATTTATAGATTTTGTTTTTAGTACAATTTATGAAATGGCTTGCAAAAGTAAAATAAAACCCGCATAAGTCAGCTTATTCAAAATTAAATCTACACATTGTTCTTGGTTATTTTCCCAAAGAACTATTTTTAACAGTTCACTAAAAAGTGTCTTTTTACCTTTAATTTTTGGGAGACTATGTTATTTTTTATAGTTCTCAGTTATACAAGGTGGGGCAAAAGTAGGTTTACAGTTTATATGGAAAATAATACAATAATTAATAATAATACAAGAATAAATTATGTTTCATGTTTTCACAACTGTAAACCTACTTGTGCCCCACCGTCTACCACATGTATTTGTAAATGTGATTGGGGGAGGGGGAACAAAAACAGAATTGTTATCTTTTTTTATGCAACAGATTCCAAACATCATAAACTACTTCTAACCTAACTCCAGCTAATTTATGTAGCATGTTGCTTCAATTGCTTTTGGGGGGTTAATTATCTGAAATCTATTAAAGGATATCGCAGGGATTCTCAGGAGGCTACTGCTTTAGCAGCGCTCTGGCATCCTGGCACTCGGTCCTGGCTGCACTGTTGAATCACCTGGGGAACTTAAAAACTTCCAGTACCAGGACCTCACACCCTAAACATTCTGATTTAATAGATCAGAAATGAGACTGGGCATTGATATTATTTTAAAAGCTTCCCAGGTTATTCTAATACGCAGCTAGGGTTAAAAGACTACTGGCTTATTATATTCTACGGCAAATAAATTTAATTTTAACTTTCTCAATATTATTTTTCTTATCTAAGATTTTATTGCATGAAGTTCCCATTGAAGGACAGAAAAAAAAGAGAAAGAAAGTTTTGTTGGAAACTAAACTTCAAGGCAACAGTGAAGTAACACAAGGCATATTGGATTACGTAGTAGAAACCACCAAACCGATCTCTCCTGCAAACCAGGGTATCAGAGGTAGGAAACTTCTTTCTTTCTTTTCTTTCTTTCTTCCTCCCTCCCTCCCTCCCTCCCTCCCTTCCCTCCTTCCTTTTTCTCTTCCCCTCTCTCTCTCTCTCTCTCTCTCTCTCTCTCTCTTTCACACATTTACTTTAAATGCTTGTGGAGAAAGACATTTAAAATATATATATTAATTTCTTTTTATGTTCCTTTCTATTTAAAAAACTGAAAAAGATTCAGAAATTTTTTTTAAAGGTACAGCCTAGCCCCTTAAAGAAGAAACGGGAGTAAAGAAAAAGTAACCTGACTTTAATTTTTTTAAGTTGAAACATATTTAATGAGTGTTAATAAGTTGTTCAGTAGAGATAGGAAAACCAAGGGGTGACATGAAAACTAAAAGTACCAACTACTTTTTCTAGAAGTATACTTTCCTACGTATCTTTGAACTAATATTTTTATTTCTCTAATCCAGGACAGATAAAACTATAAAGCCCTCTTCATATCTAAGTAAAGATTCATGGATTAGAAAGAGTCCTGTAAGTTACCATTTGGTCACAAGAAGAAAACTCTATTCAAAGAGCCAAACTGAATTACAGAAGAATATTAACCCTGAAATTGAGGGTTAACCCCATTTAAGATGTTGGATAAAAATTAATGATCAGTTTTCTTGGGCCATAACCTCACAAGAAGCAGACAGCAGTTAGAATTTGCAGAAATTATAAACTGTGTCCAAGAGTCAGGCAATAACAATTAAAAAGGTAAAGGTAATTCCAATCAAACAGCAGTTCAAACACTTGTTAGTGAGGTAAAGCATACCTCTTTAAAGCTTATTCGGTGTTTTTGTGTTTGTTCATCTTTGTAGAGATTAGCTGTCTAACTCATCTGCTTTATTAGTAAAAAGACTGTTTTTGTCGCAGAGATAAGGCTGAATCCTGTAGTTTGACTTATTAGTTATTTTGGGTATTTGTTTGCTAGAGATAGCTATTAACTGTGAGTCTGTTTTTCATAACTTTTGGAGGCGCCATTCACTATATGTTGCCTTCCCAGTCAGGCCGCGAGGGGTTTTGTGGGTCGGGGTTGTAAGCATTGTAACACAAGATTATATTAAGTACCTGCATAAATTTATAAATCTTTGATATATATTTTGAGTCCCACAAAGAGCATCTGCTTTCTCTGATATCTGATATCTGATAATTATCAGATATGGTCTAGAGATTGATCATATCCAAAAGGGGGACTAACCTTGTGGGTGATAAAGACATGTGAAAGGCTGTCTTTGGATGCCACAGATTTGTCAGCCTTTATTCTTCCTTAGTCTTAAACTTTCCTGTTATTTTCATCCAGATTTGTTTTACTATTGCTAAGTTTTTGTAATTACCAGGATCTATTCTGAGATCAAATTCCTAAAACAGAAGTGCTGTTAACCCAAATCACATATTTGAGCTGAGAGACAAGTTATAATTTCTTATGAATTAGCCAAACTCTACCACTCAGCCCATTCACACAAAAGGAGGGATGGAAGTGGTATTAGTTTTAACAAAGATGTCCCTTGGCCCAGAGGGCAAGGTAGTTTCTCTTAAAAGTCATGAGTGGACAGGCAACCCTGAAACGTGTGTAGCATAGTTATACCTTATATACTTAGTAAAATGTACTAATGCTTTTTTCAAGTAGCTCTTAATAAGGGAAATTAAAATACAGAAGTTTTACTTAACTAAACAGTTATATCAATGAACCATACCATATCCTGACTATCTTAGTCAATTGAGTTTTTCTAAATGTATGAAATATTCTTATAGATTAATATGATTCCTTAAAAAGGCATCACATGAAAACCACAAATGATCTTACAATAGCAGTTATGCCTTACTTTTTTCTTAAGTGATTTTTATAATTTACGAAACATTACCAAACTTACTTGTTCATGAAATTGTTAAATTGGTCCTATGAGTTGGTATATGTTCATTTTCCCATCTATTGAAAGATATAGGTTGTCACCTGCTAAAATAATATTCCCATTAGTGAAGGAGTTAAGGCTAGAACCTTTATCTCCTTACCTGTGGTCAGCTTCCCCCCCCCCCCCAACAGATCTCATAGTTGCAGCTATAATTGGCAAAGTAGGCAATTGAACAATGGAGCAGAATTGGATTTGGGGAAGCAGCGAGGCAGGAAAGATTAAGTAAGACAAAACCTCAAGCCAGACAAAAGAATATTGCCTCTGAAATTTAATAGAATGTTATTCTGTATCTAACGTTCCTACTTTGTACAAGAATCCATTTTATAAAATAATTGGGGGCTATAATAATAACGAGCCATAATAATCACAAATGTTGATTCCAGTATTTTGTGAATAAATGAAGCTGTTTGAACTCTTATATTTTCTACCTGTCCACAGAAGACATCCAGCCAGGGTGAGGAACAAGGTTCTGTTTCTTGGGGTGGGGACCTTGGAAGGGTTGATAAAAATTATGGTAAACGTATCAAGAATATGAGAGGTCTTAGAGTATAAGACTTGTAGGTTATTATTTATGTCCTTGCTGTCAGATCAGGAAAAACAGACTAAGAGTGTTGGTTACAATTCAAAGCAATAGTTTGTAGTCCAATTAGATTTTATTAAAAATCTGAAATTGGGAATGGAGGTTGCAGATTAAGTGAAGAAATACTAAACGTTAAGATTTTGCAGCTTCTATATACCACCTAACTTAGCTAGCTTAGAATGTAGTAAAAATCTTATCATCTGCATCCCCGTTGAGTGAGGAAGTGTATGCCTCTTGAGCCTGCAGGATATCTTGCTGTTCAGCGTTTCTGTCAGTCCTTAGCAGGACAGTTTTTCTTGCTGTTCACAGGAAGCTTCTCTTCTACTGAGTCAAAACCAGGACCCTGAATATACTAGTTGATTGTACACAAAAATGAATATTATCAGAATTACCCATTTTTATTAGGACATACAATAAAATTGACTTTTAATATTTTAATTCCTCTTGCTGCCTCTTTAAAAAAATTCTGATTCTCAACATAATTTATAAATTTTAAATGCTTTTTTAAAAAAAATCTTTACTGACTTTTAAAAAAATTATTAGGAAAACGAGTGGTACTACTGAAGAAATTTCCTCTGGATGGGGAGAAGATGGGCAGAGAAGCAGCATTATATATTGTTCCATCAGTTGTTAAAGGTAAAATTCAAGTTTTATCTTATGAGTCATTCTGTGCCTTAGATGCTAAGTTAAAATCTACTGTGGACCCTGACCAGTGTGGCTCAGTTGATTGGGTGTTGTGCTGCAAGGTAAAGCATCGGTGGTTCATTCCTGGTCGGGCCACATGCCTGTGTTATGGCCAGATCCCTGTTTGGGGTACGTAGGAGACGGAACCAATCAATGTTTCTCATTCATATCCATGTTTCTCTCCCTGCCTTTCTCCCTCCCTTCCCCTCTCTCTAAAAATAAATAAATCTTTTTTAAAAATTTATTGTGGAATTTAGGAATTTGCATTCATTGTTATAATACTGTTGTAAAATACACGTTCTTAATACAAGATGAGAAGTTTGTTACTTAAACAAAGATGTTTTGATTTCAGAGTAATAATCAGGCTGCTGGAATGAACAATAATGTTTTTGTGTCATGGGAAGCCATAATTGAAACTAAAAGTTGTCAGGTTATACTAAGGGATTTTTCAAAAGATATGCAATAGATACAATGGAAATAGATATTTAAGTATTTTTGAAAATTAAGATACTATGATCAGGACCTATCATGTGTTTGGGACAAGAAAGTGTCAGTAATAGGTCTTAAATACTCTGTCCAAAAGCACTGGAAGTATTTTAAATGGTGTTAGAAATCTTACTAATCATAGTTTTATAACATTGAGAAAGAAGAAATAATTTCAGTTCTCCAAGATTCAAAATACTGCATTCAAAGAGCTGGCCATCACTTGAATCCAGGTCTTCTAATTCCAAATCTAAAATAATTATACTTATCAGTTTTTTTAAGTATACCATAACTTTTATTTTTTTAAATATATTTTATTGATTATGCTATTGCAGCTGTCCCATTTTTTCTTCCCTTTATTCCCCTCCACCCTGCACCCACCCCCACCAGCATTCCCCCGCTTAGTTCATGTCCATAGGTTGTGCATATAAGGTCTTTGGCTTTTCCCTTTCCTATACTATTCTTAACCTCCCCCTGACTATTTTGTGCCTACCATTTATGCTGCGTATTCCCTGTATTTATTCCCCCATTCTCTCTGCTGATAACCCTCCATGTGATCTCCATTTCTGTGATTCTGTTCCTGTTCTAGCTGTTTGCTTAGTTTGGTTTTGTGTTTGTTTTTTTAGGTTCAGCTCTTGGTAGTTGTGAGTTTGTTGTCATTTTACTGTTCATATTTTTTATCTTTTTCTTAGATTAGTCCCTTTAACATTTCATATAGTAAGGGCTTGGTGGTGGTGAAGTTTAACTTTACTTTATCTGGGAAGCACTTTATCTGCCCTTCCATTTTAAATGATAGCTTTGCTCGATAGAGTAATCTTGGATGTAGGTCCTTGCCTTTCATGAC
>PVJD01007055.1:0-89573 GCA_004026545.1 Mormoops blainvillei | reverse complement strand
GCTTAAAATCAGAAACTGGTAAGCAGCGGTATCCCAAATCATGATCATGGTATTTAAATAACTGAAATTCCAGAACCTTTTACAAGGGGAACCCAGAAAAGACGTAACAGCATATGCGACTCCATGAGTATCTCTTTCATTCCCCAACTGGTCAGGAAACCCCTGCATCGCCTCCCTTTGGGGTTGCCTAATCCACAACTGGACATGTTCTTTCATTTAGAAAATGGGAAGGAAATTCAACTCAGCTCATAGGGAGTGTTAAAAAAAGGATAATTAAAGCAAAATATGGAGAGGGGGATTACACGGCTGGGTGAAAAAGGTAAAGGGATTAAGTAAAAAAGAAAAAAAATCCTCATAGACATAGGCAACAGTATAGTGATTACCAGAGGGAAAGGGGGTGAGAGAGTAGAAGAGGGTAAAGGGGGATAAATGGTGAAGGAAGGATGCTTACTTGGGGTGGTGAACACACAATATAATGTACAGATAATGTATTATAGAATCGTACACCTGAAACCTATATAGTTTTATTAACCAATGTCACCCCAATAAATTCAGTAAAAAAGAAAAAAATGAAAATGAAAACATATCACCATTTTATTGACAAAAAAAGAAAAAAGAAAAAAAGAAAAATGCAGACAGATGGGAGAGTCCACTGGACCCACTGGCAAAGAGGGAAACCCCAAAGCAAGAAGGAACCCCACACTATTTCTGCAAAGAACTGCAGAAATAATGACACTTAAGGTGTTGGCTACACATCTCGGATAAGAACGTAGACCCAGTACAACTAAGAGATTTGCTTAAAGGTGCACACCAAGGAATCCCACTCATTGCCCTCCACACACAAAGTTCTTCCTACTTAGTCCTGCTGCTGGGAAGTCCAGGTGCTGGGCAGGAAATAATTCCTACTGACAGTCACTGGTGTTCTAAATGATCTGCTAGCAAAGCCAGGTCCCCCAAGGCTCCACTCGCAGGCTGTGACCCAAGGTGGCCAAAGACATCCTTTCCAACTCCTCAGAACACTGTGAGGACACTACACAGTAACATACATAGCACTGTAATCATGGATTGGGGTGGGGGTGCCAAGAGCCATCAGCAAGCCCACACAGACTCTGAGGGCCCCGCAGCTTCAACTGCAAGTCTTTGGGGCTTTCAGGGTCTGCACTTGAGAAAGAAGACACAGCAGAACAGCACACCCATCAGAGTCCACTCCTTCCGACTTCCTGTTTCTGAAAAGGTACTAAAACCCCACAGGCCCTTTCTGAGGCCTGGGGAGCCTTGACCCTCCAAAAGAAGGCCTGTGGAGCTGCTGAGTGGAAGTGCCCTCACCTGGAAGGGCTCCAAGACAAGGGAGAAACACAGCTTTGGCTAACACAGCCACAGCCAGACCTGCCCCACTCCTCGACACCGGGCAGCGATGGATTCCCCAAGCAGAACCTCAGCAGAATAGTTACAAGAATATCAGCGGTCACCTAATCCGGGCCCATGCCCAATCCTGCAGAGCAAATGAGATTCCCAAACCAGCAGTGCTTAAGGGGCAGTGAGCACATTCTGAGAGACATCAGAATGGGCCTGGGGTTCCCATAAATAGCAATTTCCATTAATCTTTCTGGGGAGACTCCTAACACTCTGGCCATGGTTGAGCTCCTGGGCAAGACAAAAGGGGTGGGTGGATGGGCGGGGGGCTCTCCACAGTGCACTGTCCACTTCAGAAGACAGTGACATGGTCAACTACACTGTCGGCTCTTCTTCCTTTTGCTTCGGCTGTATGGCGCCTTACAGTCAAGGTGCACAGAGCAGGGAAGGCTGGGAACACATCGGGGATGTTGCTTTTGTCTGTAGCCTGGATGTAACCGAGAGCATTATCTCCCCTGGAGAAAGGTCATCACCAATCCACTCCCCCTTTGCTCATCCAGAACAAAGATCAGCCTTCCTAGCAGAATGCATCATGAGTGCCCAGGAATGTCCCCGCAGGCAGGGGCCTTGGAACCCTGCAGCAACTGGCAGAACACCCCTGGTCACAGAACTCACTGCAGAGCCTTTCACAGAGGTCCTTAAAACACCAGTGTGCTTAACTCCAACATTCAAAGGAGGAACGGTTTTAGTTTAAGAGTCCAGAACATAAGCAATAGAAAACCACACGCAAAAAAGTAAGTTGCAAAATGAAACGTGATCAGCCAATTCTAAGGTTTCCCACTAATACCCTTTTACTTCTCATTTTCTTTCTTTGCCTTCAATAAGTACTGACTGACAGATGAGGAATAACAGTTTCCAAATATTTAAGGAAAAGATATGGAAGAACAATTTTAAATTGAGAAAATTGTCTTTATCCGTGAATATTTCATTAACTTGAGAAAATGACCCACTTTTACTTCAGCATAGGCTACATGAGTTGAAGTCATGGAAAGCCAGTACTTTCAGGCGCACAGCTGGAGAATCCCTGATTATGCCCAAATTTCCCCTTTTCCAGATAGGGAAATTAAGGTCCAGAAGGGAGCCAGTCGGTGGCAGAATGGGACCTAGAGCCCAGATCCGCTGGTGCTCAGCCCAGTCCTCTTTCTGCTCCATTTCCTTCTTGGGTTCAAGCACACCATGGACTGAACCACATGCCCCCAAATGCAAAGAGCCATGCAGGCCCCAGGCAGCATGTAGAGGTTCAGTGGACGCCACAGCTGTGGAGGGTGAACCTGCCCCACGAATCAGGTGTCTGCCTTAGGACTCCCTAGGACCCTTCTCTGAGTCAGTTGGTCTCAAGGGAGCAGCTGACAGGTGTCCCCATCTGGTCTCCTTTCACGCAACAGACAGGCAGGATAGCCACTCAGAGCCTGCGGCTTCTCCTAAGTTTTAGGGGTTATGTGCAGGGACTCATAACCTAGTTTGGGCCATGGAGCCATAGAACAGTCAGATGAAATCGATGGACCCCCTTCTGAGAGCGCTTTTAAATGCATAAAATAATTGTACAGCATAATGAGGAGACTAAATATATAGAAATATAGTTATCAAACTATTTATACATAATGTGAAATAGTAATATACATGTTTCTTTATCAACACATTAAATAGCAACACCTACAGCACATCTAAAAATTGCCATAATTCCAAAGTAGTGATAATTGTAAATGCTTTTAGATATTAGTGTGACAACTACAGTGTGATATGAATCTATGACTGATATCACAATTGGTAACAGACTTGCAGGCACTCACAGTAACATAGTTTTGCGCCTGTATCCTTCATTGAAGTACATGCTGAGTTTCAGTTAAATGTTGGTGAAAATAAAGTACAATTTTCTACCCCCCAAGTTTATGAATTCTACCATTGAATTCTATTCACAAAACCTGCAAGGTTTAAGAACCCCTGATGCTGCCACATAGCCCCAGGGCTCATCAGATATAAGGTATAGGGGCACCCTAATGAGCTAATTAGGGGTAGCAAGGAGACCTGTCTGCAGTGAAGAATGGGGACACTTAAGGTTGTAGTGGCCCCAGAACCATCCTTACCACCCATCAAGCAACAGATATGCTACTGGGTATCTCCAGACCTCAAGGCTCAAAGAAAGACCCTGCCACGTGCAACACACACTTCAGCTAAATCTCGCAAACAGGCACGGTCCTCACCAGCACCTCCACTTGCTGAGGGTGAATCCTTCCTGGAGACCTGATAAGAGTAGGAGACACAGCCCACTCACTTCTGCTGGGACCCAGAGCATCTGGGGACAGGGAGAAGGAAAGTGATTTAGCCAAGAGCTTCAAAGCAGAGGTAAGACTTCTCCAAGTCACCCGGACTACCAGTCACTCTTCCGGAACTCTCTTCCCATTTCTGCTACTGCACTTTAGACCTCACTGTGTGACTCCCTGTGGTCAAGTTCACTTCCCCTGATAGACTACAGGGTCCTCGAAGGCAGGGACCACGTCTTAGTCACCTCTGTGTCATCGGTTCTTGGCCCAGGGCATGGTACCTGTAGGTGCTTGGTACATGTCTACTAAATGAGAGGCAGGAGAGACGGGCCGGAAATGGAGCCTGCAAGTCCCCACCACCCCCCAGAGCTGCTTTCTCCATATTTGTCTAGGAGCCTGAAACATATAGCACTCCCATGAAGAGGAATGATTAGCAGGGTTTGGTGACCATCTCTTCACCTAACACAGAGATGGATGTGAATGATAACAGGAAGCAAGAATGATACTCGAAATATTTAAAAACCAGCACAGCGCATTGTTAAGTGAGAACAGGCACCAGCCAGGGACCGCTGACAGTCATACCAGAAGCACCTGTTAGACATCAGTCTCGTGAGAAGATAAGTTAACTACAAGGAAGAAAGGCCTAACAGAAGGAAGTTAGCCCATCTTGACTTACTTATTTGCATAGGCTCTCTATAATCAATATTTCATTTCCTTAAAGTATTAATTAGCAGCATGAGCTTATACAAGTCACATCCAGTTTGTGCTCTCTGATGGAACTGAAAGAAATTGCTAGCCCTTTTAGATCTAAAATCCTGTGATTCCATTTTCTCATACCTCACAGACTGAATCTGGTAACAGAAACCCAGCAAAACAAAGGGCTAGCTGAGGGGGTGCCCGGGCTAGGAGTCAGGAGCCACGTCCATCACTGATCCTTGCCCTCGGCTACTAAAGGGTGAGACTGGCAAACAATAGAAGCCCTGCAACTCCTCCCAGCTCCTCCGGAGGAAACCTAGAGACCTCTACAAGGTTTTGTCAATAGATGAAGGAAAGACACCAGACAAAAGGCCTTGAGAAAGGGCCACACCTAGCTCCCTGCCACCTCTAGTTAAGCCCTGCTTTTCTCTCCACCCGATGCCCAGTTTCTTTCATAACCTGGGCGGTGCTTACCTGCAAGGCTGGTTGACTGTGTAGCCCAAACAGCACCTCTGGGAAGTTATTTTAAGAGGCCAAGGGGAGGAGAAGGTAGGAGACCTAGTTTTAAGGCACAGCCCTGTTCTCACCAGCTTGACAAGGCACTTCAGGTTTCCGGTGACAAGAAAACAACAGCTGCCTCACTACTTCAGTGGGGTTGGCATGAGCATCAAGTGAGAATACTGAATGTTAATTTTTGTTATCATAAACTCTTTGAAAAAGGAAATATTTACCCTGGTTTGGGGTACTTGACTCCCCCTCCTTGCCTCTCTCTGTATGCCCACCCCCAAACTTCCTCGAGGCCTCCCCTCAGAGAACAGATCCCGCTAGCCTAGGCTCTGCTGTGCTGTGCAGCCCCAGGGACACGGGCTCCTGGAGGTAAAAATCCTCTGGGGTAGGAAAGACGAGCAGGTGAGAAGCCCAAGTCTCCAGCATGCAGCTTCGGGGTGGGGCCAGTGGGACAGGCACACATCCAAAGCCAGGGGGAAATCATCGCATTTTCCCCAGTCATTAGCGCAAGTCAACAGCAGCAAGGCTGCTACCCACACGCGTGTGGGCATAACAGCCAACGCCAAGAAACAGTAAGGACCGGGGGCATCATTAATTCCACATTCATATTTTCCCTGCATTCGCTGTAGCCCTTCCTAAGCACACAAACCACTACCCCATTCCTGAGGAGGAAATAGACTAATTTTATACTGGACTCAGTAAGAGCATGGAGACCCCCGCCCCATAGAAATACAGTGCTCCCTTTACCCCAGAACCCAACCACCTGCCCTCAATGCCTGATGCAGAGCAATTGACAGGAAGACCTCTGGGGACACTGTCACCCTAGAAAACCAAACAATGAGTTTTTCCTAAGGATCAGGAAATTTTTTAAGTCCTAGTTTTCATAACAGAGCAAGATGTGAGTTTTGAGAGAGGACAGCAGCAGTGGTACCTGTCTCCATGCAGGTGGTCCTCATTCACCCAAATCAGCAGTGAGGATGCAAATGTCTCTGTCACGGGCATCTCCAGTGATGTCTTTAAATGAAATACTAATCAAAGGGCCGAACATAAAAAAAACACAGAGGCAAACTGTGGTTCAGTCGCCTGATGAATACTGAATAGTCTTTAAAATATGAACATGGACAATGTCAGTACATGGAAATATATACACAAAATGAAAATGTGAAGCACCAAGTGGAAGATATGCATCAATTATCATCCTGCCTAAAGCATGCCCAGAAGCAACTAAAGTCATGAGTGAATTCTGCAATATTCAATCAGAGTTTGGTGGATGCAAAGTTCCTTTGATCTATAAGGCTGAGTAAGGGCTTTTAAACAGGTGTCTGAGAGAAAACCACTTTTTTTCCAATTACCTTAAAATCAAAGTGAAACCGGAGCCTAAAAGACAGCTCAGCGCAGAAAGGTAAGGACAACTGAGGAGTTGGGGCCACAACACCTGCTCTCCAAACTGCCACCAGGTGCAGTCAAGCAATGTCCCTGTTCCTGGGAGGCGCCAGCTCCAGACTGCTGCTCAAAGCCAGGGCTGAGCATCCTGACACAAACAAGAATTGTTCAGGCCCCAACAGGCCCCCAGAAAATAGTTCAGACCCTCACAGGCTCCAGCTAATGAATCTCTAACCATCTCTAACCAGTATTCCCCAACATGGCACTGGGGGTGGGTGGCGGGACCAAGAAAATCATGGACCACTGGCCCTGAAGGAGGTGACAACTCATCTTCAATCTTGCTGGGGTGGCACACAGTTGGAGGCAACCTGAACATCCTTTATCATTATAGGAAGGACTAGGTAAATTGTGGTGACTACAAACTGCCCATCCTTTAGGGGGAAAAAATGGATTAGATGCACATGCCAAATGTGTATGGTCTGAAAAATACAGTGCTGAGAGAAAAATGTGGGAAACAGAATGGGCTATAATATAGAGTGACTTGTATAAATTGAAAACGTATGCCATGCCGAGAAACTGCCACCACCAAGGGAGACGACTAAATGTAATCTGGTATCCAGGATAGGACCCTGAGACAGTAGGGGAAAACTAAGGAAATCCACATAAAGTATAGATTTTAGTTAATGAGATTCTATCAATATGGGCTCATCAATAGTGTGATATGGATGACATTAATGTCGATGTTAATAATAGGGGAACTGGGTACAGGATATACAGGAACTCTGTCTTATTTTTCTGTAACTCTAAAACTGTTCTAAACAATAAAGCCCATTTTTAAAATGAAAAAAATATACATAAAGCAAGAATGACACTATGCATTTTGCAGAAACACAAAAGCTGGAATGACTGCCTGTGGAGTGAGCAGACAGTGAAGAGTGAAGGGTGTTTAATTAAGGAAGGGGTCCTTGTGCAGACCAATGGTGATAATGCGCCGTGACGGAGAAGTGCAACTAACTCAGCTCTTTGCATCAGAGGTCCCAAAACTAATAACAATAATAAAGTTTTAGAAAATACAGAGAGAGGGAAACACCGCAAGACAGAAGATCCTAATGGCTACATGAGTGGTAGAGGCTCTGATGACAGAAGTGGGCACTGGGGAAGCTGGGTAACCCGAAATGGACCCATGAAGGAGGAGTTAAGTAGAGCTGGAAGCCAGGGGTGAGAGCTGGGAGGGAGGAGCTTTGGGCAGTTACACAACAGGGACCACAATCCAGGACCCAGTCCACAGCCCCACCTAACACTGGGCAACCTGGAAAGCTATCTCTGGTCCCTCCTGCTTCCCAGCCAAAGCCAGGAAAATCCAATAGCAACCAAAATGAAACACGCCAGAGGGCAGCAAAGATGGGCAGTGACATTAGTAGTAGTAGCAGTAGTAGTAAAAGTCAACAGGATCTTTGAATTACATATCAACGATGAATAAATTTTTTAGTATAAGTATATCCCCAGTGTTGCACGGGATATACTTATGCTAAAAATGTACTTGTTATTGTTCTGAAATTCACATTTGATTAGGCATCATGAATTTTTATCTGCTAAATCTGGCAGCTCTAAATAGTAATAACAGCAGTAACATCGACTGGGCTAGATAGTCTGTTTAGTCGTCTCTTCACAAACACACAAAGAAGAATGTATTATTATTCCCACTTTACAGACATGGAAACTTTGACTCAAAACAATCAAGTCATTTGCCCAGGTCACGAGGCTAGTGTGTGCCAGGCCTGGGATGTAAACATCCATATTTGGACTCCAGAGTCCATGCCTGCACATGATGCTGCTTCCCAGCTGAGCAGGAAAACAAGGTCCAGGCCTCTGCCCTCCGACACCCACAGGCAGGTGTGTGGACTTCAGTCTGTCACTGTGGTCACAGCAAAAGTTCCTGTAACAGTGGAAACTTGTATCAGTGGGCAATTGTAACCCATCGCCCTCATTCTTTTGACTGACATTGTTTCTGTAAGTGCTGACTCTGACTAATATGTAGCTTGTAGATGAACAGCATGTTTGTACAAGAATCCCAGGAACTACCGTATTTTGCTGTGTATAATGCACTCCCGTGTATATTGTGCACCCATGTTTTGGGCCCAAACTTTCAGGAAAAAAAAATCTTTCGTTTTAATTTTTTAATTCAATGTTTTATTCATTTATATTTAGATACTTAATATAAGTATCTACAGGAATTTTTGTATTATAAAGGAATTTTAGCATTTACTTTTGAACATATTACGGTACAAGAAATTTTATATAACGAACAGTTACAGAACACAAGAACAGATATAAGGTATTTCAGGCACTATCCATGCATAATGAACATACTTATTTTCCCCTCAAAAATTTGGGCCAAAAAAAGTACGCGTTATACACAGCAAAATACGGTAGTTACAAAAGCTATAGAGTCCGACCTTCAAGCCTCCCAGCTTGGGAGATTTGCTGACCTTCAACCATGGATCCAGGATGACGTGAAGCCAGGACAACTAAACCAGGACAACGCACACCAGACCCGTCACCTGCCTTATCGGACTTGACTGTGCTTGTCTGCACGTAGAGAACTTTGCAACCCCCTCCCTTGCTCTCTTTGTTCTGTTCCCCTCTCCCTCCTTATAAAGACCTCTGCCTCCACTGAGAGGTGGAGAGGGGCTTTGAGACATGAGTCCCCCTTCTTCCAGGAGATGGGCTTTGAGACATAAGTCCCCCATCTTCCAGATGGACAGCATCTGCAAATAAATCACTTTCCTTTACATCAGCACCTGCCTTTCAAATATTGGCTTTCATAGCAGCAGGCAGCCAGACCTGCATTTCAGTTACATTCCTTGGTCTTCAAAACACGCCAGTACCTCATGAAACCTTCCCACTAGACCCCAATCAGAGGCACCAAGTGAGCATTAGATTTCAAAAAGTGAAAATCAGCACTCCCCCAGCAAGGAAGCCCCAAATAGCACTAAAAGAGTGCACTAACCCTACGCTGGTGAAAAGAATAACCAGAGAAGTAGCACAACAAAGGTCTGAGCTAGGCCACGGCAGACCCTGCTTGGAGACCGGGAAATGAATAAACGACCTGCAGTTGAGTGATAGCGGGAGGGTCCCTTCCAGTTTAGGGGCAGGATCAACTTGAATCTTACAAAACAGGTTTCCGATGAGAATGGCTCCTCACCCCTCAGCATGAAATCTCTTAAAAGAATCATAATGAGCATTCACTGAGCACCTACTATGTATCAAACATTGTGCAGGATGTTTCCATTGCCCAGGTCTAATAATGGGACATGTAAAAGCCACTCCACCAGGGGGTCTTCTATTTTGTGGATGAGAAGCCTGAGCCTCAGGGACATCACTTATTTATTCAAATAACATTTGAGCACTTACTATGTTATTATTTAGATTCTGTCCTAGGTGCTGGGGATACAGTAGTGAACCAAAAAAAAAAAGACTCCTGCCTTGAAGCAGGTGTGGGCACAGGTAAAATAAATAAGCTTTTCATGTAGTTTCAGGCAGCGGGACTACGTGGGATGAAGAAAAATAAAGCAACATCAAGAAACAGAGTGATGAGGCAGAAGAATTCTAGCTGGGATGGTCAGGGAAGATGGAGGAGGGAGCATTTGAGCAGAGGTGTGAAGTAAGAGAGTGAGTACACACGCGTCTGGGGAAGGGGACTGAGGCAGAGGGGACAACCAAAGGCCCTGAAGGGAGGGTGACTGACACATGTTGGGCTGGCCAAAAAGTTTGTTTTTTTCCATAAGATGGCTCTAGTCGTGCTTCGTTGCCTTTAACTTCATTTAAAACAATTTTGTTACATTGTACTGTGACAGCTGTCATACCAGCATGCACTGAAAAAAAAACTTATCAAATTGGTGAATTTTTGTATAGCCATTTTAATATTGAAGGTGTAAGAAAATACATATTTTCAGTATATTATAGCTTTTTATCATTTCAAGAAAGGTAAAAATGCAACTGAAATGCAAAAAAGATTTCTGCAGTGTATGGAAAAGGTGCTGGGGTTGATCTAATGTGTCAAAAGTGGTTTGTGAAGTTTCATAATGGAGATTTCACCCTAGACAATGCCCCACGGTCCAGTAGACCAGTTGAAGTTGATGGTGATCAAATGGAGACATTAAGTGAGAACAACCAATGTTCTACCACACAGGAGATAGTCGACATACTCAAAATATCCAAGTCAATAAAGTTATTGGTGAAAATGAAAAATGTGTCTTTTATTTTATGGAAAAAACCATGCAGACTCTTTGGCCAGCCCAATGCAAGATAAGGCTGGAGATAAGGCTGCAGGAGTGGGGGAAGGCTAGGAAATGAGTTTGGAGAACATGACGATAGCAGGCCATTTTTAAAGGATCCCTGTCATATGGGGACGTGGATGGGTAAAGGGAATGAATAAAGGGATGGATGGATGGATGGATGGATGGCTAAGACAGATATATAGATAAACAGATTTCCATGGATTCCCTTTGGCTGGCTACTGGCGAGAGGTGAGAATATATATAGCTTGTGAGTTGATAAAATGTGTCCAATGTTTGGTTCTCAAGTAATCAACTCCCCTCTGGGGGTCCCAGGCAAGCACATGCCTTAGTGAAGTAGAGACCCCATAGCAGAATTTTGACCCCAAGTTCAATAGGCAAACAGGGTTTTCATCCCAAGGAAACCATTACAGAGAAGGTTACCAGGCAGAGCCTGAGAACACCAGGGAGAAATCTCTACTAAGCTGATTCCCATACAACAGGTTGGTGAATGCACACATGTGTGAGTGCATGTGCACGCGTGCGTGCGCACACACACACGCACACACGCCCCTACTACATGGGATCCCCTAGGTAGAGTCACTAACTATACCAATACTCCTCCTCAAGTCCTCAGGCAAGAAAATCTGGTTTTCCCACCAGAAAAATAAAAAAGCCACCTTCCAGAACAAAGCCAAATGTCCCTTCAGGTGACACTGATCCCCAGGAGCCCAGCCCTACAGGGCCATCCCATCCCACAGCTCTGTGACACCTGCCCAACCTCACCTCCAAGTCCTTCTCGAGCTCCAGCCCGGCCTCCATCAGGTTGTGCTCAAACTCTTCCCGCTGCTCCTTCCTCTCCTCCTCCAGAGCATCCAGCCGCCCCAGCTCAATGTCATGAGAGCCCCCAGCATGGGGTTCCTTGCCAGTCTCCCCATTGGAGATGATGGCCAGTGAATGGCCAGGGAAGCCATGGCCAGGGTGCGCCCCACGTTTCCGGTAGTGGTAGGCGAGCACGTAGTCGACCTTCCTTTGGTTGTCATGAAAGTGCGTGCAACTCAGACGGGCTTCCGAGGACATTGGTTCATTGGTGTCCAGGTAGTTGTTGATGACCTGGCCAGAGAAAACAGAGCAGGAATAGTGAGGTCTGGTGAGAAAGGGGTGAGAGACAGAGGAGGCTGACCTCACTCTGGCCCAAAAAGGTGCACTAGGAAGAAAGCCCCTCAGGCCCAGAGGCCCAAACTACCCCACTGAAAGGTCAGAGTGGCCTAAATTCATCTACCACACCCAGCCCTCCACCCACCTGTCTGCAGCCCAGGCATCAGTGCCTTCACACCTGCTCTGGCCTTAATGCACACACATGCCCAGGTACACAGGCTGCACACAGCAGCAAACCTCTGCCTTCACCCTCAGAGCCACAGGCCCACTCCTGCAAATGCATACGGTCGCCTACACCCAGCCTCTCAGCACCAGCACACACAGCTGTGCACACATACATCACCCAAGTGCACTCTGACACACACACAGCCCTCCACACGCACCGTGGCACACCCTCTTCCTTGCGGGTCTGCCAACGCACATACGTACACACACAGAGTACTCACTGGTAGGTTCTCTGGATCCATTGGAACAAAGGCCAATTTCTGGTCTCCCGGTCCACCTCACAGGGATTCACTACACACTATACCCTTCACAACCCCAAATCAACCTCTTCCTCATACTCTCCAGCCGCTGGTCAGGACCTGCCCCAGATGGCAGCAAGGGACTGACTCCTGCTCTCATCCACCCATGGAGATGGGACATCGAGAGAAAAGGAGGAGAAAAAATGAGGCGGAGCAGAGGAGGGACGTGCCTCCCCTTTGGGTGTTTCCCTGTTTATCACTGGTTTGATACCCAGCTGCCTCAGCAGCCACCTGAGAGGTCACCAGGGCAACCAGGCACAGGGGAAGGCCTCCAGGGCCACCACAGCAGAGGTGGGAGGGGAGCCAAGGAGTCTGCAGGTGGGTGGACGTGTAACAGGTGAGATCACCTGGCCTCTCACACCTCCTCCTTCCCCGACCTGTCCTCCTCTGACCTAAGGACTCCAGCGTGGACATTACGCTAACACGCCTTAGAGAGGAGAAAGGAAAAGGGCCTAACAAAAACCTTAGGTCTCCCTCTCTCTCTCTCTGTCTCTCACACACACACCTGCCCCCCAAGTGGAGTGTCCTCAGTCAAGAGGCTCCCTTAGGGCCCCCAACAGGGCAAGCCATGCCCCCACACACCCCAGTACTCACGGAGCTGCTGTGGGAGCGCTCTTCACCAGAAAGTTGGCCAGTTTCTCGGTTGGAGCTGCCCTGCAGACCTGGGACTCGGGGACCCAGCACCTTGAGATATTGCTGTCTTTGTTTGGGGCCCTGGCCATGCCTGGCTGCCGCCCGAGGGCTCGGCTGGCGCGGGGAGCCAGGGAGCGGGAGGATATCTGTGAGAAGGAAGGACAAAGGAAGCAAAGCCACTTCAGGTGATGGGAAACCCAGGACACAGAGAAACTGAGGCACTGAGGGAGAGATCCCGGGGTGATCATAAAAAAATGATCATGTCTCCTCAGAGCCTTAGTGACCCAGAGTCACACTCTGGGGAGAAGGCAGAGGAGAGTGGAGAAGAAAGTGGCGGGGGTGGCGGGCTGTCTCACCCCACTACACACACACTCACACAGAGCCTGGAGGCACCGGCAGGAGCCTCTCTGGATGATGGCTGTCATAATTTCTTATAATTCCCACACAAAAGGGTGGCATCAGGCGAGCCAGGGCGGGTGGGATACTGTCAGGAGAGACACCTTGAATTAATGCCAAAGGTTTAGGCTTTAGGGCCTCTCCCGGGACAGCCAGACCGGCCAGCAGTGCTCCTAGAGGAAAGAGCGAGGACAAACCAATGGTGGGCCCACTGAGGGCAGGAGTGTCCTCTGACGAAAGGATAGCCTCTGATGCCCTGAGGGGTCCCCACGCACCTGCTGGCTCCACCAAGGCCTCAGAGCTCCAAGGCCTGTCCTTGGCCCTCCTCAGAGCAGCCCCTCTCATGGCCTGCAGCAGGACTTCATGCTTTTGCAGAAGACTTCCAGCTTCATCCCACAGGGAAATGACCCAGGCAGTGATGGGTCTGCAGCATGTTAGAACTGGAGGGGACTGAGGGATGAAACACTCCAACTCTGCTTGGCACCAAAATCCCAGACGGGGCCACGAGTTGCCAGCCAAGGTCTTGCAGCTGATTAGACTCAGTCTCTTCCCACCTCTGAGAAACACCTTCAAGCAGAGCAGCATAGCCCAGTGCACCTGGACTCAACCCTCAGCTCAGCCACACTGACTCTAAGACCTCTCTGAGACTCTTTCGTCAACTGTAGATGAGGAGAATCCCAAACTTGTGGGACTGTAATAAGAATGAGAACTGGAGATGTGATGCAAAGTACCCAGGACAGCCATTGGTCTATGTGCATGCAATAAAAGGTGGTTATTGTAATTATTCTTATTATTTTCATTTTAAGCTCTCTGCAAGCAGAAATCATACCTTATACATCAAGCTCAGCCCTTAAATCTCTCCCTGCTGGATGGATGGATGGATGGATGAATGAATGAATGAATGAACGAACGAACGAACAACAGCTCTTCTTAGCCTCTTGAAACAGAGTTTCTGGCCAGTTACGAGGTTGTGGAGCAGCACCGATGTGTCCAGCTCTCTGCTGGGCAGTTTCAGTAAGCCTGGGACATTTGGTCCCTGCATTTGAAAAACTTAGCATCTTTCATGCAGAAAACACAATTATGACCAGCAGAGTAAAGCTTTTATAGTTTGTTTCAATACTGTAGAATCCAGTCCCTATTATAGGAGACCAGAAATCTAGGTCAAGGTAGGCTTCCAGAGGAATTAAGCCTAAAGCTGATCTTGAAGGGTAGGTGTCTTCTGGAAGGTACTCCCTAGAGACAGAAAACGGGAGGCAGGAATGGGCACACATGCTCGTGGAGGGCCGGTGCAGGGGGGGTGCTCCAGCTGAGGACACTCGTGCATATTCTTCCCTCTGGCTAGAACATACTTCTCCATCTCACTGTGGCCCCCTCCTATTTCAGTCATACAAGACCCAGAAAATCAAAAGTAGTACATTCTTCTTTCAAAAAGCCGCCATCAAGGTGTTAAGACAGGAATATTCAGATACTGCTAATAAAGCTAATTTCCTTCCAGGCATAATTGAAGTTCCACCAGCTGAGATGGTAAGGGGTGGGGGACCCACAGACACAAGTAAAGTCATCAGAGGATGGGCTCTGAGCTTCACCCAATGGTGGGCTCCATTAGGCAGCAGGAAACCATGGAGAGGAGGGCTCAAGGAGCAGCATTTATTGTCTGGTGTCGCTGAGGGAAGAGAGTCTGTTGGTGGCAGCCCAGGGTTTGTCAATGGGCCTATGCCCCCAAATGACCATCCCATATGTGACCAGCCTCTCTTTCAATTATCCAGGACCCTCATAAGGCACTGGGGCATTGAGGTTGGGGGAAGGAGAACCCACTTCACCATCAAAGTGTAACCAGGTGAAAATGACCGAGGTCCCCCGCTCCATGTGGACAGAGGGCAGTCCCACCTTGGTGGCAGCACTTGCCCATGTCCATGTCTGCCCCCTGTTCATTCTTCTCCACCACCCTCAGAGGGGGCTTTTTAAATCATACATCACATTACTCCACCCTCCCATTCAAAGCCTTTTGATGCTTCCTCGTTGCCATAGTACAAAATCTTTACCATGAGCTGAAAGGTGCTGCGTATATTCTCCAACCTTGTTCCCGCCCTCCTTGGCATTCCCCATCTGTTTGGTAGAGTTTTCTGAAAATTCTTATTTGCTCCACTTGTGGAGAACTTGAATCATAATGGAGACACAGGGACACTTGATAATGGGGTGGGGCTGCACTTCTTGAGATTAGGGAGGAAATGAAAGGAAAGAGAGCTGTGTTCTAGTCTCCTGCTGTTGGGAGGCACCTACAGCCTGTCTATGTGATCCAAGACCACAATGGACAGTCTTTGTCAGGCCAAGAATAAGAAAATCAGGAAATTCCAGAGAGTGATATGGGACTACATGGGTATAGCACAGGGCTAGGCTCTACAGGAGGCCACCTGAGAAGCATGAAGGTTGACTTAACCACATGGTTCTCCTTCCCACTGTACAGCCCTCCAAGGAGAAGCCATCAGCACGGAGCCAGAACTTAGTGCAGCCAGGCTGAGCCTCGGTGCCTCGCCCTGGCAGTGCCATAATTTTGGAAAAATATATACTTTCTCTGTCCTTAGTTAATCCTTCCATGACTGGATGGGGGAGGGTGTCATTATTGTACCTTTTCCTCATAGGATGAGCACGATGACACAACAAGAGAAAAGGGCAACATTCCTTGGCAGTATATGAGCTATGGAAATGCAAGGGATCACCACAAATCCTACTTGGGGCTTCAGCGCCTGCCCAATCCGTCTGACTTCTCTGCTTCACTCAGCCGCTCTGCTCCAAGTCCCCAGAATTCCCTTTCTCTCCCACCCACCTGCTTGCTTCCCATTCACTTTCTCCTGGAAGCTTTCCTAGACTATGATGGAATAGCAAAGCTGTCTGTCCCCTGTTACAACCTGGGGATTGATTTCCTTGCTTATCTGAGACCACCGAACACGTTTTGCCCTTTAGGTCCAGTCTTGGCTGTTTTAGGGACAAACTCTGCCCCTTCCAGTTGGATCCAGCCTCCACCATCCTACTGGGCCTTAGGCTGTGCTACAGAGCCAGATGAAGGAACAGGGTCAGAGATTTGAAGGGAAAAATAATAGAAACTAAAGTCAGGGAGAAGCCCAAATCAAAATGAAAAACCACGGGGAGCTTGTTTTCAGAGTCCCGTCAATGCCTGCCTTTTCACTGTCCCTTCCCGGAGCCTGCCCAAGTTCCCTCCCCAGCTTTGGTTCCCCCATGTTCTATGCCTGCACATTCCCATCCGCCATCAGGGCTTTCAATGCCCATTTCTTCCTTAGCTGTTGGCCGTCATGGCTAAGAAGATGATTTACACCAAAGTACAAATAGCTCATGCTGACTCTTGAGATAATACAAGTGAAAACATTTTGAAACCTTTAAGGGGCGCTGCAGACATCACTAGCCCTGCAGGTGTGCGGGGGCAGGGGTCTTAGCTGAAGGAATAGGCTCTAATGGCAGGTACTGGCACACTGTGCTAGGGGAAGGGAGAGATGCAGAAAGGGAGGAGTTCTTCAGGGTCATGGCAAAGGCTCAGAGCTTGGAAGGGCCTCCGAGTAGGGGGAGGACGAAGCAGGGTGTGAAGAACCTGTTAGAGTAAGAAAGGCTCTGGTGGTAGGTGATGGGGGGCGGGAAACTGGCTCAAAGGGACTAGGTGACAGAAGCAAGAGGAAGGCAGGACCAGGCTGAGCAGAGAAAGAGCAGGAAGTGGGTTTTCCGGGTGTGGAGGAGGGTGAGGTGAGTCACCAGGGCTGGAAGAGGTGCCCAGAGCCTCCAGGAGAGAAGAGCTGGGAAGTCCTCCTGAGGGAGCTGGATTTCCAGGCAGCAGGGCTTTTCCTCACAGTGTCCCGCACGGCATCATTACTGTCTCATTCCTAACCACTGCCAGGTGAAGTGTGACGTGCCCTGAAAAATCAGACGGCTTCAGTCACTAGCCTTTCA
This sequence comes from Mormoops blainvillei, assembly GCA_004026545.1. Taxonomy (NCBI): domain Eukaryota; kingdom Metazoa; phylum Chordata; class Mammalia; order Chiroptera; family Mormoopidae; genus Mormoops; species Mormoops blainvillei. The sequence continues at coordinate 72,371 of PVJD01007055.1, read as the reverse complement.
AGGCCACTGCTTCTGGCAAAACCAGACTGGCCAAAACCACCCAGGGGGAAGACAGAGCACCCAAATTTTCCCAGGTCAAGAACAAGCCTCCAAGTGGGGATCTACCAATAGGCAGGTCTTCTTGGGAGCCTCAGAGAAACCCAGTCACGTTCAGATTTTGAAGGCACTCACCCTGGACCCTCCCCGAGCATCCTGAGATGGATGGATTTCATTTTAGTTGGGATCAATACTTATACTGAGGTCTCACCCTGTTTCCCTGCATGAATTTGCCCTAGGTCAACAGCCTATATTTGAAGCTGCAAGCTCAAAATTTGGAACCAAGGCCCTGCTGAATACCTCACCTCTTGCCCAACAGGTCCTGCTAAATGGCACCTGTCACAGCCTCTGCATGTAGCCAAAGAAATCAAAAGGACTACCCTCCAGTTCCCTCCACGCAGAAAGGATCATTTCAAATCTGCCTCCTCAGCTCTGCTTGTCTTACAGACTTGGCTCAAGAACAGCCCTCTCTTTGTGAATAAATGTTTTCAAATTGCAGCATTATTCACAGTGGCCAGGACATGGAAACAAACAAAGTATCCTTCAACAGATGATTGGATAAAGAAGATGTGGTACATACATACAATGAAATACGACTCAGTCATAAGGAAAGATGTAATACTGCCATTTGCAACCACGCGGATGGATCCTGAAGGTATCGTACTGAGCAAAATAAGTCAGACAGAAAGAGTCAAGAACCATATGATTTCACTTATATGTGGGATATAAAACTGCAAGCAACAGATAAACAAACAAGATGAACAAACAAGTAGAAACTCATATACACAGGCAATAGTATGGTGGTTGCCGGAGAGGAAGGAGGTGGGCGTAATAAAGGGTAGAGGGAGACAAATATATGGTGACGGAAGAAACTTTGCCTTTGGGTAAAAAACACACAATGCAATATACAGGCGAAGTATCATAGAATTATACGCCTGAAACCTATATAATTTTTTAACTAATGTCACCACAATAAATGTTTTAATTAAAAAATAAAATAAAAAAGAACAGCCCCCTCTTGCTTGATGCTTGAACATCCCTTTCCTGATGGTGACACTACCACAGACGCATCCTTGTCTTGGACACGAAACTAAGAGTTCACTGGCCTCCCTGCCACTAAACTTGCTCCTCTCAGATCCTCTTCAGTCCTCCCCAATCCCCCATCCTCTTCACACACTGCAGCTAGTACTGTCGCTTTGAAACAATCTGACCAAGTTACTCCCGTTCAGTGCATTTCCACTCATTCTAGGATGAAGACCAAACTGTCTCATCTGGCATACAGGGCCTTTCACCATGGGCCCTGCCCACCTGTCTAAACTGCTTCCCCTCCTAATACCCATCCACAGCCTGCCTCCCACCCCTCCCCCCTTGCACACACCGCCACGCTGTGCTCCAGGCACAACAACTGAACATTCCTGAGGGGTGGTGGGGAGGAATATATATAATTTCTCACATCTTCATTCATGCCAGAACATTTCACTTCCCAGGCACTGTATAATACATTGGAAACATAAGGCTAAATAGAACATGGTACCTTTCCACCAACCCCTAGGTGCTCGCAAGGAAGGGGGACTAATGAGGAAGGAAGGTAGATTCATGAGGAGATAATTTCAGAAATGAGAGAAGTATAAAGTTGAAGTGTGAACAAGGACCTGCAAAAACAGACGCCCTCAGCTCTGCCTAGAGGCTTTTTTTAAAATCAGGAAATGCCTCCTAGGGTACAGGAGTTTTGAGGTGCTTCTAGGAAAGTAGCCATCTCCTAATGGGCAAGGGAGGAATGGAGATTCAAGAGAGAAATGCGATAATCTGCATGGACCTTTGCAAATAGCCACTGGGCTTGACTTTTTCAGATCATCATCCTCACAAGAGCAGAGAGTGCCTGCCTCCTCCTGCTCCTTTTCCACTGACTTAATCCCATTAGTGTCCAACTATGTGGTGGGATTGGAGGTGCACAGAAAGCACCCTCCAATTTATAGTACACATTTTTAATATGATTTATCAGGTTCTTTACCATCTTTACTATTAACCCTCCCAGTAGCAACCATCTCTGGCTATAGTCTCCCCCACCCACACACACTCCAGAGGGACTGGACTACCTGCAGCTTCCAGAGGTGACTTGCTTTTTCTTATCTTTGATCTTTAAAATTATTCTCCCTTATGCCCCTAAATATCTCTCCTCAGTCCTATACCAATCCCAATCCCCACTCTGTTAACATGCAGGGTTCACAAGTTATAACAACATTAAAGAATTATAAGCAGGAAAGCAGTATGATTAGAATTACATTAGAAAGATCACTCTGGCTATAATGAAGATAAGTGGAGTATCAGGATAAGGAGACACACAGATGGATGGATGAATCCCGTTCAGTGCATTGGGTACCTCCATTGCCCTGAGGCTTACAAACAAGTTGGCATTCAAAGACTTCCAACTGGCTGTCTTATCTCTGCTGCCTAATCTGTCCATCAGATAAGAACATTCCTCTTTGGCCAAACCCGTCTCCAGACTGATCCTCAAGCTGTGCCTTTGCTCGGGCACTCATCCCTGCTTGGAGTGTTCTCTCCACCCTCCTAAGTTTCATCCAGATAAGGCCTACTCCTACACCAAGTCCTCCCTAACCACTTAGGGAGGTTCTCAAAACATTCAGAAAATGTACCTGCTACATCTTTTTATTCCTAGCACAAGACTCCATGCAACAGAGGCTCAGTGAATGTTTGGGGGTAATGATGTAGTGAATCAAGGAATCTGTTTGTTATAAATGAATTCTGAACAGGGTGGCTTCTCCTCTCTACTGAATACTGACCTGCTCTAATCATAACAGCAGCTACACAACCCTAAAAGCTGACATCTCACATGTGCTGAACACTGTTCTAAGCACTTCACATATATCAACTCATTCAATCTTCATGTGATAGGTACTGTTGTTGTCCTATTTTACTGATGAGGAAACCAAAGCATACAGTGGTCAAGCAAGTTTCCCAAACTCACCAGCCGGTAAGTAGAATACTCACAGTCCACACTTTTAACCTCTTGGCTATTCTGTGCAAAGGAAGAAGGACAATCAAGATAACTTGATAAGCGTGGACTTCCTGAGTGGACATTTTTAACACTCCTTTAAAGAGGCATTTTAATAAATGGTACTTACAGTCAGTGCTCAGACCCAAAACCCTAAAAGTGAAGGTCAAGAGCAAGAAAAGAGTAAGAAATTCATTTCAGGAAGCCCCTTTCTCAATGACAAAATCCACAGATTGGGACCTGGATGAGTTGCCCAAATGAAACCTACTCATTGGCAGCCCCTTCTACACTGTGTTTTGAAGTGTCACTGATGAGATTCAAGTATAAATATCCCTCCCTCTATGTTACGAGGAACTAGCCAGTCAACAACATAATTGATCAAAACTGCTCTGTAAGCTAGTCAATTATAACCTGTTTTGCAAGTACATTGGCATGAAAAGCGTGATGATACAACAATGGTGAGCAAAATGTTATCCCCCTCCAGCCCCTCTATACTCACACCACACACACACACACACACACACACACACACACACACACACACACATCCCACTTTAATGAGGTTGACTGACTCCTCTCCTGGGTGTAGTTGGTGGGTTTTCTCAATGTCCCTCACCTTCCTCCACCACCCACAAACATCACCCATCTCTGACCTTCCTCCACCTCCTGGGTTTAACCAAGATCGATGATTCCTTTCTTATTCCTACCTCTCTCCAAAGGTGGAACAGTTTGCCCAAAATGGACTGGGTCTCAGGTTCAAGCCTAAGACAGCTCTTCCAATCATACTCCCTCATTCAGGCTCCCCAGACCTTTGGATATGGATGAGGTCTGGGGGTTATAGAGGGATTCGGCAGGTGTGAGGGATATCGATGAACCTTAGAATTTTACAAAATATTCCAAATCTCTATGTTACAGCATTGTTAACTGACAGGAGTAAGTTCATGTCATATGGACAGTAAGCTTCATCTGCTAGGTTGTGCTCTCCTCAAGGACAACAACAGTGCCTATCTTGTCACCACTGTATCCTCAGCCCTGAGCATGGGGCCTGTCACATAACCAGCTCTAGGGGCAGGGCAAGGGTCTTCCCAAGTTTGGAAGAAAGGAAGTCTCAAGAGCAAGTATCGACTAAGCTGGAAACTCCCTGTAAAAGCTTGAAGAATTGTTAATGAATGTACTTGAGACACCCTAGAAACTTCCATAGTTGCTAGGTCAGACTTTAAGAGGGACTAGAGATTTCATAATAACTGGGGCAGGGAGGGTGGGGAAGCTTAAGAGAGCCTTTTTTTTTTTTTTAGATTTCTCATAACTTCACCTCTACTAGGCTGCTGTGGTCTATTCAAACACAGATTGTTCTTACTTAAAACCAGAGCATCCTCATTTGACTATCAGTATAGTTATGATCACCACATTCCAAAGGACAGACCTATTAGAAGTAGTTCTGGAGAAGGAGAAACAGAAGTAACAAGAACTACTCTGTGGGGAGGAAGAGGTGGTTGTGGGAGGCCAGGCTTAAAATACTGGGATTCAGCAATTGGGAAAGGTGAGAACAAATGGAGACAGAGAGTTGTTCTCAGCCTTGAATGCATATTGGAACTACCTACCTAGTTTCAAATATTGACATCTGCACTCCATCTCGAATTGTCTGGAGTGATTCTATTATGCCACCAGGATTGAGGCCACTGGCCTGTAGAACCACTAACAGAATCAAAAAGGCAAGTACAGATCCAGCCACAAGGTTTTAACGTATGTGTTAGAAGGAAAGAGAACCACCTGGAAGTTAAACAAGCTAAGATTAAGGCAAATAAAGCAAAATGCCATTTAGCACAGTAAAGATAAATGTTTAGAACTAGAGATTTGCTTTGGCCTGGATGTTGCATGAACCCAGAGGCAAGGGAAGCCTGTCACCGGAGAAGAAGAAAAGCTACCATGCTTGACAATCTGTGAGCATGCTTTGGCCCACTGGTCATAGAAGTGGTAGGTGCTTCAACCCAGGGGGAGGGCCGTCCACTTGTGCAGCTTCAGCTTGGCTCCCTGACTTCGAAAGCGAGACTCTTGATCGTAATGCAAGCTCGAGAGCCAGAGGGAGTACGAATGCATACTGCACAGTCCAAGTAAATTCAAATGCTAAGTGTCAATTAAAGGTATTAACTTATGCCTAAATGATTTGACACAGTTCATAGATGAACTGGAGGCAAGCCTACCTGCCTTACCAAATGGGAAGGCAAGCATGTTCTTCTAAATCGACAACAGAGGCATGTAAAATTCCAGGAGGAGCCTCAAGATATGTACATAATGCCGTCATAACACTGCACCCATTTGAAAAGTAGCTTTTTAAGAAGGTAGCCTTTGGGTACAATTTCATTATGTCACCTAACTTCAGAGGATCATAGTCAACCCACAACTACCTTGGTTAAATCCTTCATAATGAAATTTTTATTAAAAGAAAGATTTTTAATATGAAACTATATCTCTGGTTCATACATTACTTTTATAATTTCTCTTCTTCTTATTTCTTAACCCAATGTGCTAATTTCATAAGGATGCATACTTAAATTCTGAAAAGGACTGAGTCTCCCAAGGAGAAATCAATTCCATCTGTAGTATCCACAACAATCAAATTGCTTGGGTTTCAAGGACAAGTGAAGTATGTATTTCACTGTTAGAGAAGAACTCACAATGTCTTCACCTGCTTTCACTAACTCATACTAGCCAGATACCACTTGAATTAAAATTTATTAGTATTAAAAAAAAGAAGCAACTGAATCTGTTGGCTAACTATAGTCACGCCAGCTTATTCATTCATAAACCATTTAATAAGTATTTACCACATTCCTTCCCTGACTTGTCCTGGGTGCTGAAAACACGAATATCTCAGAGCCTACTTGGGGAGACAAGTGTGTAAATCTGTAACTTTAACACAATAAAATAATGTAAGTACGCCATACCAAATATCGTTTTTGATAGGCCCCTTATGACAGAGACTATCTGCTTACCAAAATCCACATTCTCCCCTTCTTCCTGAACACACAAATAGACCATATTTCCTAACCTCCCTTGCAATTAGATATGGCCATGAGGCTGGTTTCCAGCCAGAGGAATACAAACAGAGTGATATGTACCACTTCCAGGCCGACCCATAATAAACATCCCGTGCATGTCCCTGCAGGCTCCTGCATGCTCTTTTCTCCCTGTAGATAACTGGAATGGCAACTCTCAGGGCCACCTTGGAAGTCATAGTTGAAGTTGGCTGAACCTCCATTACCCTGGGTCCCTGAAAAGCCACAGGGAAATGAGCTACCTCACCAACTTCTTTATCCACCCACAACTCTTACTTTAGAAAGAAGAGAACCGTTATTTCTTTTACGCATTATGTATTTTTCAGTCTATTTGTTAGAGCAGCTAACTGAACAATACCCTAACTAATACAGTACCTCCCACGATAAATGTAAACGATAAGTAACTCCACTGACAAGTGAAGTAAGCCAGCCCACTGAGACACCACCCACGTCAAACACTCATACATCAGAGCCTTACTCAACAGAGCCTATCCCAAACTTCTCCCAACCTGACAGATTTACCAACCTCTCACACTATTGCCCACCACAGGTGGGTAGAGATACTCAAAAGTAGGGGCTGGATATCATCTTTGACCCTTATGGAAGGCTGGCACATAGTAGGTGCTCGGTGAAAGAGTTAATTTTAAAAAATGCTGAAAGATGGGCAGACAGCGATTTCTTGGCAAAGTCATCTCTTCTACACTTCGTGGTATAGAATTCTGGAGGTTTATGTTGAGTTCAAGTGTTTTTGAGTAATAACAAAGTTGTTTTTAAAGAAAACTTTTGGTTTTGATTGCAGGTAGTCCCATAGTCCAACTCTCCCTCAAGACAAGAATTAAGACTGGGATCTTAGCTTATCGCTAAAAATAAGTAAACAAAACAATATCACTCTTTTCTAAATCATGAGGATCACTTTCGAATTAATATTAGAGAGTCCTGTCATTTTTGGACTTGCCAATGACCTACATCTGAAACTGTTTGCTAACAAAATACTTTTTGATAAAAAGCTCATTGACAAAACACTCCTGCTTCCAGTAATAATAAAATTATTGGTGCTGGAGTAGACATTCTTCCAAAAACAAATATAAAACAGGACATAAATATAAGTCAACCATTTTCAGGCACTGAACATCCACCAGTGCAGAAAAGCAATCCCTGAGGAAGAAAAACTCACAAGGATAGGCTCATCAGGACAAGTTATTAACTGGGGTTTAGGGAGCTGCAATCCGAATGAAGCAAGGAGGTCCCCCCTAAACCGAAGAGACAAAGATCAAGGACTGGAGAATTTAAAATGGCTAGAAATTATGGGGAAGAGTACACGAGGGGAGGAATCTGTGTGAAGGAAGGTTCCCAGGTATCTCTTTGGGGATCCTTCACAAGTCATGGCTAAGAGCAAGGCTTCACATGCAGAGGGTAAGACATGTGAGGCTTACTAGAGAGGCTGCTACAACACGGATCAGGACAGAGGAGCTGGAGGTCAGGCAGGACTGGGTGATGTTGACGTTCCATCCAGAGCAGCAAAGACCTCGTCAACATGTCCTAACACTCCAGGCATCCAGCTGCGACACCAAGGGCCTCATTTTAGGAGTAAGAACCATACACTACAGAAAAGTTTATTTTAGACTGTCTCTAAAACATCCGAAGGGCAAGCCTGGGAAAGATCAACAGGGAGACAGAGTTGAGAGGTTGAATCTTACCAAGTTACAGAAGTTTGGAATATACCTTGGAATTTCCACAAATATACCCTAACGAAGACGCAACCAAACTTAAATAAGATCAAAGTTATCAGTTAGTAAATAAACAACCAGCTAGAAAAAAATGCTTTTAATTTTTTAACCTTCCTGAAAGGAAGATAATGTTCTATCATTCACAATGTCTATTTTACCACCAAAACTTACTAGACATGCAAAGAATAAGTGAGCCATGAGAGAGACTGAGCAAACAATAAAAACTGATACCAGCTCTCTAGCCTTTTTCACCTAGTCCAGAGGGACCTGGAGCCACTTTACCACACCCCACGCACTTGGAAGATTCATACCTATGTTCTCACAGGAAAGGCAGGCTGAAGCTGCTGGGTTGGCCCGGTTCACACACGCCGCCAGAGCCCGTGCTCGATCTGGCCCTGTCAGGGGACAGCCATCTTGTTCTCATCACTCCTTCCTAGTTCCACTGTTTATGTCTAAAATAAATAGGGTTTGATCTCCCTCCCTCCCTCTCTCTCTCTCTCTCCCTCTCTCTCTCACACACACACACACACACACACACCGATCTCAACAAAGCCCAAAACCTTAAAAGCAGCTAACACATGTCCTAATAGGAAAGATAAGTATATTCTTAATAAGTATACAGAAATAAAAACTAAAAGCATAAACAAAAACAAATATAACTGTCCTCATACTTACTTATTTTAAAACTTCCCACATGGCTACTGTGGTTGCTGACATAAGGACAGGCATACAGACCAATCAACAGGACTGGGATTTCAGAAATGAGCCCCTGAATTTCAACAACGGTAGCAAGAAGTGGGGAAAGAAATAGGGAAATGGTACTGGGACAACTGCATATCCACACACAAAAGAATGAAACTGAACCCTTTCCTCATGTCATACATAAAAATTAACTCCTCCAAAATGGATTATAAACCTAAATGCAACAGCTAAATCTGTAAAACTATTAGAAGAAAACATAAGAGTAAATCTTCGTAAGCTTGGGTGGGCAAGGATTTCTTAGCTATGATACTAAAAGCACAAGTAATTTTTTAAAAATAGACAAATTGGTCTTCATAAAAATTCAAAATGATTCAAAAGACACCATTAATAGAGTGAACATACAGAACAGAAGAAAATATTTGTCATATACCAGATAGAGGATTTGTATCCAGGATATATAAAGAAATTTTACAACTCAATAATAAAAAGACAAATAACATAATATAAAGATAAGCAAAGGATCTGAGTAGACATTTCTCCAAATAAGATATACATATGGCTGATAAGCACATGAAAACATGTTCAACATTATTAGTCATTAGGGAAATGCAAATCAAAGCCACAGTGAGATACCACCTTACACCCACTGGGATGGCTATAATTAAAAAGAGCAATAACAAGTGTCAATGAGGATGTGGAGAAATTAGAACCCTCATGCATGGCTGGTGGGAATGTAAAATGGTGCAGTCGCTTTGGCAAATGGTCTGGTAGCTCCTGAAAAAGTTAAACGCAGTGTTTCCATACAACCCAGCAGTCCCACTCCTAGGTATATACCCAAGAGAAATAAAAACATATGTACACACAAAACCTTGTACTTGAAAGTTCATAGCAGTATTATTTATAGCAGCAAAAAGTAGAAATTAAAATGTCCACCAACTGATAAATAGGTAAATAAATATGGTGTATCCATACAAGAGAATGTTATCTATCCATAAAAGGAAATGAAGAACTTACACATGTTATAATATGGCTAAACATTGAAAACATTATTCTAAGTGAAAGAACCCAAACACAAGCACCATTTATATAAAATATCCGGAATAGGAAAATCCATGGAGACAGAAAGTAGATTAGCGGTTGCCAGGAGTTAGAGGGTGGGGGAAAGGTGAATGACTGCCAGTGAGTATGAGGTTTATTTTTGGGATGATGAAAGTGGTCTAAAATTAGATAGTGGTTGCACAACTCTGTAAATATACTAAAAATCACTGAATGGTACACTTTTAAAGGCTACTTTTTATGGTATATGATTATACCTCAATAAAGCTGTTATTTTTTTAATGGAATTCCTAGAACTGAACATTATAATAACTAAAAAAAAAGAAAAATTCATTGAATGAGCTTAACAGCAACTGGAGAAGGCAGAGAAAGTCTCAGTGAAGTTAAAGACAGATCAATAGAAATTATCCAGTCTAGAGAATAAAGGACTAAAGATTGGAAAAATAATTAACAGAGACTCAGGAACCAACGGGACAACATCGAACAGTCTAACATACATGTAACTGGTGTCTGGGAAATAAAAGAGAATGAAAATAGAACAGAAAAATACTTGGAAAAATAGTGGCTGGAATCATTCCAAAATTTGATAAAATACAGTAACTTCCAGATGCAAGAAGGTCAATAGAAATGAGCAAAAAAAATACAAAGCAAATCACAACTAAATACATAGATAACAGTCTAACTTTCAAAACCAAAACTAAAAATAAAATTTTGAAAACTACCAGGTTAAAAAGGTAGTATACATAATCAAAAGAATGAATAAAATAAAAATATGAATTAAGGCTGACCTCATCAAAATAATGGAGACCAATAAAGTGACACCTAGATAGCGCTGAAAGGAAAAAAAAACAAAACCTGTCAACCCATTAGTCTACATCCATCCAATGAAATTATCATTCAAAAATAAGGTGAAATAAAGACATTTTTCGCAAAAACAGAAGCTGAGAGAATTTGGCTCCATCAGAACACTTCAAGAAATGCTAAAGAATGTTCTTCGAACTGAAGGGAAATGATCATGTGGAAACCTGGATAAGAACTGGTTCTGATGAAATGTCTTGTGTCCCTCTCCTACATAGGGGAGGAAAAAGAGTTTGAGAGCCACCGGTCCAAAGGTACTGCTAGCCATTGAGTTTTCTATATGCTGCAAGCCACTACTTCTCAAATTATAGGTTTAACTCATTACTTGGTTATCTAATGGTTTACAAACAGCATTTTTTAAAATACCATAAGGTAGAATGAACCAGAAAAAAATAAAACAGAAACACACTTTTAAAACAAAATCAGATACAATATAATAAATGCCCATGTGATAAATAATATACTTTCTAAAAACCTATTAATAGAACTACGGCTCATTACGTTGGGCAATGTCTTACATAAATATCACAAATATCACTGTGACATTCTTCTTAAAATTTAATGTTAATGAACCAGTCTCCCTTTATTAGACAATGAGATCCACATACCTTATTGTCTCTTTTCTGACCTGCCTGTCAGGAAGATCGTAGATAAATTTTTACTCAATTACAGTACCTATTCTTAGTCTAGGTCTTGTGATATAGTAATATGCGCCCAATCCTTCATTATTTGACATTTGTTAATTTATCCTCATTTAAAGTTTTATTGTATCTAAGTTTTCCTTTCTTTTAAGATGTTTGATGACTAATAAAAATAAATAAAAATATTTATCCGATATAGGCAAAAATCATGATGGCTTAAAAAGCAGATAGGTCAAAGAATAACTACCAAAATATTAAAAACAAGTAACTTGTTTTTATTTTATGTACTTGTATTTAAATTTTCCTCACAATGAACATGTATTATTGTTCTTTTTTTTTTAAGAAAGCTATTTTTAATTTGGTTATAAATAACAGGCATCAGTGAGAGTGGGATTTATTTCTTCATCAATGAACAAGTCAGAAGGTTTCATGGTAGTCTGTTTTATTTTCATGTTTGCTAAACAGAAGGAGGGCGTGACACCAGCTAACTGGGGATGACCATCCTTTAGTAGTTTCAGCAGAAGTTAACCTAGGTGGAAAGTTGTCAGCCAGACAGAAATATATTATTTTCTTAAATTTGTGGAGGAAGGGCAAGGCTGTCAGCCGGAGTCAAAGAAAGACCTGTAGGGCATCTTAAAATACCGGAAGTATAGATGGGGCTAATTTCATTGCTGTGACCCGAACAAGTCCATGCTTGGCCCCACCCGTTCCCTCCTGTACACCGCAACAGTGCACGTGGCTGCTGAAGTAGTAAGATCACCTAAGGGTACCATGAACATAGAACGTAAGGTCTAGAGAGGCAGGTGTGTGCCTTTCTTGATCTTTGTAAGCCCAGCACTGAGCACAGAATTTGGCGTTCAGTCAGGCTCATTAGAGAAAATGATAGACAAGCTCCACCTTAGGTCCCAATGCCTCTGGGCCTCCAGACTTATCCCATAATGGAAAATGCAGAGAAGGGACACATGGAAACTGGACCAGAACCTGAGGGTACTGCTTGGGACCCACCCTGTGCCTCACATAGCCTCTTCAATCAGCCGGTAAAGTGGTCCAGGCTTCCACAGAGAGGCAATTCAGAGAGGTTGCTAGAAAGGACCATATCAGGTCCTTGGCTCCCAAAATGATAGGTGCATAGCGAGACACAATGAAAGGAGGAACTGGGCACTGGATGTCCAGCAGCTGGGGAGAATGACTGACAGAGAGAGGTGATTGGCGCCATCCTCTGGGAGGGCCTCGACCTTGTCTAAGATTCTCCCTCCACCTATCACTTGCCTTTGGATTTAAAACTAACCTTGTTCAATGGGACCTTCTCTTCTGGACCAGGGTCCACATGGTTCCTGGAGGTATCTCTCCATAGCTGCTCACAAAGGACTATGAATGACACCACCTTCCAGTCCCTTCAGCTTATTGTTCGTGCCAATGGGCTGGGCAACTCCCCACTTCGTACCTCTCTCAAGAACCACCAGAAACAAGACACCCAACAAAATCCTGATTCCAGGCAAGGTCAGCATAATTTGCTTTTATTCTAAGGAAAAAAAAAAACCTGGCAAAGACATGCCTGGGTCTCCCTGCACCCTGCCCGAGAGGCAAATGCCCTTCCTGAGGGAGAGTTGGGTAAGGGCTGGAGGACTTCCTAAGACTGGAGGGACACTCCAAAGAGGCCCAAGTCAAATTTGCTGGGGGCGGATCCGAACCTCTGTTCTTACACACAGACTGTTTCTGAATTAAACTCTGCTGGCTGCTTGGGCAACATTAAACATCCAACAACTTGTAACACGGCGAGGCAAAGTCACTGATGTAGAAATTGGTCGTCCCTCACCAAAACAGCCCCTGCACCAGTCCTCTCCCTCTTGTCCTACCTTCTCTCTCCTCATAAAGCTGGGAAATCGCCCGGGCGTCCCTCTGCTCCCCTACCCTGAGGGGAAAGGGATCTATCTGCTCCCCTCACCACCCTCTCTCCGAGTTCACCTGAGGTCACCAGTCCCGAAGGTTAGGAGTTAGGATGCCGGCTCCTTCACCCCCAGCCTCCCTCCCTCCTACAACTTGCCCTTTGTCCCGGACACTAACAGGGTCCCCAGCAGGGAACACTCACCTTGCAGCCCGGGGGTGGCCATGGTGCTGGCACACAGGACGCCAAACCCGGACTGCCCCACTGTGTCGCTCGCAGCTGGACAGGCTTACTCCGCTGCGGGGCTAATTCCATCTCGGCTCAGCTGGGTCTGGACGTGCCCGCCCCTTGCCTGCTGCCGCCTCCTCCTCCCCAATCCCTCCCCGAGCCACCCGGCCAGCGCCGCCAGAGGCCGAGCGCGCCGGGCTGTCCCACGGAGCGCTGGGCGCGCGGGCGCGGGCAGTGCCACGTGCAGAAGAGCGCTCGTTCCGCGCTAGGGCTGAGTCTGGGGCACCTGGTTAATGGAGCTGAGGGGCGAGGCGGTAAATGCCGCCGGCTCTCCTCCACCGGGGGGAGGTGCCTCATAACCTGGGCCGGGTGTGAATATTCAGCCGGATTATCTCGTGAACCGTCTGGTTGACGAGTTGCCAATCCCACCGGCAAAGCCTCCTTCCCTCCGCCCTATCCAGGGAAATGCCGGGGGTGGGGGTAGGGAGGGCCCCTGCACACCTGCCTTCACTCAGTCGCCACCGGCTGCCCCCACCTTTCTCTGGACTAAAAGAAGCAGGTGTCAAGGAATAGGAACACCAGGGGCAGGTAGGACGGGGAAGAGGGGCTGCAGGAGGCAGGAGGAGGGGCAGGTTGTAGATGAGCTTCTAAGTGAGACCCTGGGTCAGGGCTGAGGAGGGAAACTGCGGAAGCCAGTCCCAAAAGCAAGAGGACTGCTGCCTCTCTGGACCAGTTGGGTGCCTGGCCATGGGCGAAGGGATGGAAGTAGAGGCTTCCAAAGGGCCATTGTGGATGATAGAATCTACAACTCCAAGATGCCCTGGAGCTACACAAATTCCTTAGTACCTGGGACCCAAAAATGAAAAGGTATGATGTTGAAGATGTGTGCTATTTATGACCACTGACCTTTCAGTGTGAAGAACGTTATCTCCCCACTTTACAGATGAGGAGCCTGAGGCAGTAAAGGGGAGCAGCCCACACAGAATGAGCCAGGAACAGAGCAGAGGGAAAACCGCAAGTTTTAGGTCCCAGTGCGGAGCTTTGCTCTGCTCACTAGGAGTAAGCATGGCTAGTGTGTATTATACGGGACTTCCTCTTCCTCAGGCACCCTTCTCAGTGCTTAACCCACAGTCGCTATTTAATTCCGACGACAATTCTATGAGATAATTACCACTAGTACACCCATTTTACAGATGAGGAGACTGCGGTGTAAAAAAAAAAGGGGTCAAGCAATTTTCCACTAAGGATATCCCAGGGTCCCAAGGCAAGCAGCCTACCCCCGAGTGTGCGCTCAAACACTCAGGCATTCGGCTTCTTTCTTTCCCAAACGATGCCTCCTCCCCCATTCACTTCCAGGAAGCTTCTCTATATCTTTTCAATGCCAAGACACATGGAAAACTTTCCACCATAGCTCCATTATCCATTCCCTTGCTTCTCTCCCTCTGGCACTTTTTTATCTCCTTGTCCCTGAGGAGCTCCCTCTTCAAGACTCCCCCTAAAACTCTCACTTTGAGGGATTCTGTCTCATCTGGCGTGAGGGTGAGCAAAAAAAGAAAGACCCCCAAGACCAGAGGCCCTTGGAAGACCTTCAGAGTAAGGGAAAACTGTGAGACACACCCCACAACCTCCACCAGTTTCTTTCGGCACCTCTTTTTAATCTGCTCCCTGCCCTCTTTTTTTTTTTAATCAAAACATGCAGCCTTTCTGATTTGATTATTTTTCTCGAGAGTGAATTGTCCCATTAGTAAATAGGAGGAGAAATGCAGGCTGTGGTGGGCCAGGCAGTTGGAAAATTGACACCTTATGCAAAAGAGGCAACCTGTCTGCCGAGTCTGTCTGGGGGCTGATGCCTCCAGTAACACCTCACCCTCAGGTAGTGTTAGGGGATCAGTCAGGAGAGAGACAGGTAATGCCCGGCACTGGATCTGGTTTCCTACGGAGACCTTAGAGGCTACTCAATGTTGGAGGCAGGGTGATGGATGGAGAGATGACAACCTTTGAATTATTGAGCAGTTATATAAAACTTCTTTCCATTCATTCTTCCTTCCCTCTGCCCCACTAAACTCCCTACCAAACCTGTTTAACACAATCCATGCCATTTGCCTGTACTGTGTATTCCCTTGAGGTCAGTCCCCAGAAGTAACTGAAGTGCTTGAGACCTAGAAATGCAGCCGTGGCTGGTTCCCATGATAGCGAGGCCAGAGTCCGTAAGTAATAGGGATGGTGTGGCTCGGGTGGCATGCCCTGGAGTTCTTGCCTAGGTGTCAAGGCACCTGAGTTCTTTTTTTTAAGATTTTATTTATTTTAAGAGAGAGAGGGAGAGAAACATCGATGTGAGAGATGCATCGATCGGTTGCCTCACGCACGCCCCCAAATGGGGGGCCTGGCCCACAACCCAGGCATGTGCTCCGACAGGTAATCGAACTGATGGGGAATCAAACCACTGACCTTTCGGTTCACAGTCCAGTGCTCGATCCACTGAGCCACACCAGTCTGGGTGACACCTGAGTTCTGAACCTGGCCCCACCACTCAGCAGCTGTGTGACCTTTGGCAAGTCACTGGGGTACTCCAAGCTGCATTCATGCTCTGTAAAGAGGCAGGGGAGGGGCAGCAGATCAGAGGACATCTAAGTCCTTTCCAACTCCATCGCCCTTTCAACGAGATGAGTCTCTCTTGTGTTAAAAGGGTCTGGAATGAAGATCAATCCTGCACCAAATTCCTGTCAAATATCCAGGCCTTCTCCTCATTCCCCTGGGTATGCTCTCCCCAATTTTCCATCATCTTGCCAGCATACACACATTAACTTTTTTCCTAGATTCTAAAGAAAGACACGCTCTCTTTGAGAGTGACAGCACCACTTAGGGATGGGGGACTGGGGAAGTTTGGTGCTATCTGTCCCCCTTCCCCTCCACTAGAGGATGCCTGGGGAAGGCAGGGCCTGAAGGAAACTCACCTCTTCACCCCTCAACACAGAGGAAATCCCCAGTGCTCTGACACTGATCGTAGAGACACTTCTTCTCCTTCTCCTTCTCAGCCTTGATGTCCCCATCTTTATTCTTGTCACTTCTTATATTACCATAGAGCAATTTATAGTTACCCCAGGCTTTCAGGCTTATTTTATCCTCTTGCAAAATGCTTTAAGTAGGATTCACATCCCTGTTTTCCAGATGAGGAAACTGAGTCTGAGAACCACTAAGGGGCTTAGTTGTTGAAGCCACACAGGAGAGTAAGGGCCTTATATGGAACCCAGACCTGCCCCCAACTCTGGGGCTCACCACCCATGGCTGACCTGGGGGGACGGGACCATGTTCCTGTACCTTCCAGCACCCTGTCTACAGTCCCCTCAGTCCTCAGCACCTCTCCTTCCCATAGGGGCCACAGAGGGCACATGAGAACTTAATCAGCTAAGGGCTCAGAAAAACCCTTGCGCACATGGCAAACCCCTTCCCCAGGACACCAGTCACACGGGCGACAGCATGGCTAGCTTAGCGGGAGCCTGGCTCCAGGGCCCACCCCTCTGTCCTGCTCCGAGCCCCTGGATTCAGAGACCAGAGAGCCCTGAGCCAATGCCTTTGACTCCAAGCCACTGGGCTGAGTCTCCCAGGAGGACTGCCCCACGCCCCACCCCCACCCTCTGCACTGCATGGATGCAAAGGGACCACTTTGTCCCCGAGGCTGGCAATGCCTCCCACAGGCCCGGAGTGTTTTCAGGTGCTCGCTCCTCCAGAGCCAGCCTCTGCACTTGCCCAGCCTACCCTTGTCGTCTCACCCTGGAAGACACAGTGAGCCGTTAGCCTTTGCAAGATGAGACATTGGCCTTTATTGTGGGCTCAGAGGGGCATGAGAGCAGAGCATACAGAAGACCAGGCAGCACTCTGGCCAGCTGGGCCGAGGCAAGAGGCAGGGGTGTCCACGCAGGGGCGGCAGCATCCTCACTTGCTGCACTTCCTGGGGGAGCATCTGCACTGCATGGCATTGAGGACCTCATGGTAGATGATGGAGCCATTGGTGCAACGCAAGGGCACCTGCATGGGCTCGGTCCGCGTCGGCGAGCAGCAGGAGCACTGGTCCTGCACATCCTCTGTGTCGATGGAGTACACGGCTTTGCTGTCACATTTACCCTGCAGCGGAGCAGAGAGGGGACAGGGCACTGAGATGGTGGAGATGCCTGGGGCACGGAGGACTCTGAGGGCGCCTGCTTCCCTGACCTGCGCTGCTCCAAGCCAAGCAGCTCCGGCCTCCCTAGGAAACCCAGGACAGCGAGGCAGTTTCTAAAGGTAGGTGTCAGGGAAGTCTGACATGTCCTCTGTCCTTATGGTACCATCACACCCAGATCCCTCTAGCTGCAGTTTCTGTGCCTGTTTGATTGATCTTCAGGAAATAATAGCACCCCCACCCTGCCAGCTTCCAAAAATAACTCTCCACGCTCTTTGAAAGGACTTGTTGTATCTTTCCTCAGTTTTTTGTGTTGTTTTTTTTTTCTTCTGGGGTCAAAAGTTTCCAGTTACTTCAATGAAGCACTTGCTTTAACATAAAATGCTCCCAGTTCTTTTCATTTCTCCTCCTTGTGAATTTTCCAGATCCTCTGAAATCTAACTAAGGAGACAGAGGCAGATTTAATGGCAGGCGCACTGGGCACACACCCTGGGCCCCGACTTCTGAAGGCATGTATTTTTATTTTCCCTGTCTCTCCCTCTTTTTTTTAAAGGGTCCAATATTTTCTTCTGCACCGAGGACCTCAACCGACCTCAATCCGCCTCTGTAAGGAGATGTCTCCAAACAAGGAGACTCCCCTCCCCACTAGGCCTCATCAAAGTCAGGGATGCTTACCTCACAGTAATGAATGTCCACTTGTTCTTCGGACTTACAGTTTCCCACTTTGACATACTGTAGCCTGGCAGTGATATCCTTGCAGTCGGGCTTTTCACCTGTAGGACAGGGGAGAGATGGGACCCAGGCCTGGCTAGAGTTCTATAGGACACTTATCAGCCCGGTTCCCTCACGGGGCTGGAAATAAATGGTAACCAAATCACCAACTCCAGCCAGGGGGAGGGGAATTATGTCACCCTGGTTCACCCGGTCCTTCATATCCAGAGATGTAGTTATTGCTGGGTTTAACTTACTGAATGGTACAATTTTAATTGCAGGAGGAGCCTAGATTTGCTCTGCTTTGGCAATATGAGTAGATGAGACTTGCTTTTATATAATTGAGGACTCTAAAAACCATAATGACTGCAGCAATCCTCTTATGCATGTTCCAGTATCCGGAAGCTAATGGGCAATGAAGTAGCCAATAAATATAATTAATGTCTATCCATCCCTGCCTTTGGGTTGCGAGGAAAGGCCAATGTCATGGCCTTACAAGGGCACTCACTGCCTCTGGGGAGGGGGAGTCGAGGAGGTCCTAGGAGCCCTGTGGAGTCCTCTCTTTGGGTATAGCTACCTGCAGGTCACTGGCATGGGCTTCCTTACATACAGGTGTTAGTGGCATTCAGACCTGAATGCTACCTGCCCACGGAGAATTCTAAGATTTAACGGCAGCTCACCATCCCCATCCGAACACTGAGAGCCCTGCATTCTTAGATGGCTCCTAATCTAAATCAACCCTAACTACACATGAGCCTGCCTTCCAACTTCCAAATAATTTCATTTTAAAGTGAAACCCTGCCCGCTACGTTAGGAGGATGAATAAGAAAAACATACTTAGATGAACATACTGTAATCCTTCTCTGTAGATTTAAATCTCTGAGCCTGGCTTGCTTTTCTTATGAAGGGTCTTGACCTCCTGAATGCACTAACCTATAAAGGCCCTTCTTTTGCTTGTTTTGCAGATTAACAGACTCTTAACCAAATTCCTTGTGCAGTGTGCCTAGAGAATTCATCATCTCTGATGACTTCACATTCTTAAGCCATTCAAACAGGAATCACAGAAAGAGATGCTTTCAGACTGTTTCTTCAGTTTGCAACTTGGCAACAGCAGTTACAGGGACTGTCAGAGTAAGCCATCAAGAAAAGAAGGAACACTTGAAAGCTGCAGGTATTCATGTTTTCACTCTTCCTTTCTCCACCCAAAAATGAACGTGGGCCTATGAGCCCAAAACAGAACCAAAAAAAAAAAAAAAAAACCCCAAAAAACAAAAAAACAAAAAACCTAAACTTCAAAAATATTAGTCCAGGCACGTAATTCTATCTTCAGGGTTGTGCTCATGAACACAAGACTGTGTGGTAAGAACACTGTCTGATATGCAGATTTGTTGAGCCCCATCTCCAAAGCTGCTGTTGCTATGAGCTGTTAGGACCAACCAGTATAACATAACTGCAAGGTAAAGAGGAACCAAGAGTGAAGAAGGGGAGGTTAATAAACTTAGACCAGCCTCATAATCACAGAGAGGACAACATGTTCTCTGCCGCCCCCACAGCTCACGGTGGGCCTAATGTAGCCAGTGATGGCTTCCCTTTCTCTCTGAGAAAACTGACACAACAAATAGATGTGTATTGAGTGTCTGCTCTGTCAAGATCATGGATCAAGGGTACCTGTCTTCTAGGAGCTCTGGTTGGAGAGAGGAGATATTCTCTCATGGTAGGACAATGAGCGACCCAAGACTCTATGAGGCGAAAAGCAGGGAAGAGCCTAGAGACCGTGAGGAGTTTGGAAAGGGGGAATAAACTGATTCACAGGCATTTGAAAGGGGATTTGAGCAGGGGGCAGCCTAAGAACATGCAGGGAGGAGTGACAAATCCCTGCAGGACTGCACATAATGACTGGCCAGTGATCAAGAAATATCTTTCTGGAATAAAGCTCACTCCAAAGAACAGTCCCTGGACTTGGTCTGATGGGTTTCAAGGGACAAGCTATTGGTAATGTACTTACATGTTTCACAGCAGGTGCCTGGATTTTTCATGATTTTCCCCTTAAGAAAACAGCAAAGTCCCAGATTAGTCACAAATAGTACATAGTGGTCAGCTTTCGGGTCGCTTCCCAGGCTAATTCCTGGCTCCGGACTCGCGGCCCTGAGTTTAAGTCCCCAGATGTAAACTATGCTTTCCCACCACAAATGTGAGAAGAATGACCACTCTACCTGACCAAACGGAAACAATTTTGATTATTCTGAATTCTCTCCCAATTGAGTCATCAGGATCAACATTCTCAGGGAAGATTGGACATCAGGCCTCTCTCTCCCCTCCCATTCAAGGATCACACATTCAGTCTCCCCAAGGGAAAGGTTTTTCTTTTTTAAGCACCATTTAGTGCAGAGAGTTCTGTCTGTCCATCAGGCTTGGTATAATAATTTCATTGATTCTTATACTAGGTCAGGGATCTCCCTAGGACACTAGGAAATCACTCCAGAGGTAGACTGCATGCAGTTCAGAAGAACTCTGTTCTTAGTCAGAGAGGGAGAGAGTCGAGAGGAAAGCAGGGCGGACGACTCACTCCCTGGGCCAGACATCTGTGTCTGTCAAAGGGCGGGCAGTCTGTGACCGTCTTCTCCCAGATGTACTCTCCTCTCTCATTGACCTTGCAGAAGTGACTGTCACAGCCATCCTGGTATGTCTGATCACGCTGAAAACAAAGAAAACAAATTTGAAGGCACTGTTTGGTTACAAAGCCACTTCAAATCATGACCTTGAGTCCATGGAGTTGTTGCAACAATCTGGAAGACTATGGAACAAGAAGGAGACAGTATCTATGAAGTCTCCACACCCAGAATGCACAAAAAATGTGAAGCTCTTCTACAATTTATTAACTATGAATAGGGCTGCATAAATGTAGAGATCCCCAAACTCTTCTGACCACTTAAAAGCTTAAAGAATTAAGACATAGGAGAGTAAACTGGCTAATCAAACAGAACTAGAGATGACCTGGGCCTCACCTCCCAACCCCACCAGTTAATTCTGCTTTCATAGATTAGAGTTTACTTCACCCTGATTGCCTTTCCAGTCTCATAGATATCAGGCTGGAGAAATTTCTTAAAGTTCAACCAACCTCAAATCATGGGCTGTACACCAACTTGTCAAGAAGGGGGACAAAGTAACTAAATCAATGAGATAGTTCTTGGTCTTCCGTAAGTTATCCACCTTTTTTTAACAAAATTAGAAAGAAGACAGTATTGACTCAAACTTAAGCTCTCTTTCTTTTAGAAAGGATCCCAAAAAAGAAAACCAGATGGTGATACAAGGGGAATATTTGAGTTCAACTGGCTCCCACCTTCAGTGTCATGGTCTGTCCTCCCCTTAGCTGGATGGTGCAAGCCACAGGCAGGCATCTCCCACAGCATTCACCTTGGGTCTTCTCTTCCTTGTAACCCTGTGTCCAGGAGTAAAAGCAGCCTTAGTAAGCCTCCCCACAACACCCCAGTCTCTCCTAGAGTTCGGAAAGTCCACATCCAGCTCTAACTAACCTTCGTCAGTTCTCAGTCCCCAGATAGCATTTCTGCCCTCCACAGTTGGATATACCTCGCTCAAGTTCCAGCAGCCAGGCCTATGAAATTAGACCTCTCTCCTGAGCTCCAGGCTGATAAGTTCAATTGTTTACTTGACAATTATTTATCTTATTGTCATCTGATGACTTATTAATATATCCAAAAACTTGATTTTTGCTTCAAATCCTACCCTTGTTCAATCTTGCCTTTCTCAGTAAATAGTTTCATTACCCAGTTTCTCACACGAGAAATCTGAGCGTCACCCTTGACCTCCCCCTTTTTTTAATCCCCCTGCTCATCACCAAATCTTGCCAAAAATGCATCTCAAAAAGTCATCTGCTGCTTGTCATAGCCAGGGTCCCCTGTCATCACCTAGTCTAAGCAATCATCGTTGACCACTGGACTCTGATATTACTCTCAATTTGTCTTCCTACCTTCAGTCTTGCTCCCCTACTATAGGTCACTACACATTTGCTAGAATGACTTTCTTAAAATACAACTAGTCATGTTACTCCTCTGCTTAAAAGCCCTCAGTGGAGCTTCGGTTCTTGAAATGGCAGAGTAGCTTATATATATTGCACTGACTCTCCTGCAGATGACAACTTAAATTATTGACAAAACATTTAGAACAATTATTTGGAGACACTGGGTGGCCAAAATCAGGAATAAACTGTTGGTTATTTGATCCTTGAAAGAGGGAACCACCCTGGACGAGAACCATGTTTAAATGGCTTTTCCCCCCGAGGATTCTGCACGGCGCTACACAGCAGGCGCTTGAGCAGAAAATTGTAGTTACATTTGCCAGAGGAGTCAGAGGTCAGAGTTCAAAATCCCTAGGATAGCTGAAAACAAATGGGTGAAAACTCAGAAAAGAGAAAGACCAAAAAAAGGAGAAGTCCCCTAATCTGCATATAAGTTCCCTTCAAATCTTTGGTTAATATCTGAATTATAAATGCACCAAGGAGCCTGAGAGGGGCCGAGGGACAAAACAACAGGTGGAACCTTAAAGAGCTGACAGGAATGTCAGCTCACACACGCCACAGAGGAGCCAGGGTTTGCGGTCTGAATCCCCCCACAGCTGAAAGGACTAGTTAAACACCTCAGGTTCCCATTGAAATTTCAAAGGAGCCAGGCCTAAGGATTAAGAACTCTGTTTTAGGACTAAGACATATGTCATACAAGAACTTGGACTGAGTCACCCTTGGACTAAGAGAAATACTGAAATAGACCTTCCCTATTGTAGTTTAAAAGCTAGCCTTCTTTAGTTCAAGGTGAACCACCAAAAATCTAAGTTAGAAGCAAACGTAACACTCATCAGAGGAAATAGCAGAATTAAGAGTCTCTTCAACATATTTCACACCAATGTCTAATTAATACACAGTAAAATATTTCCCACAAAGGAATGGGGAGAAAATGATCCACACTCAAGAGAAAGATTACTCAGTGAAACAGACACACAAACGACCTTGATATTGCAATCAGCAAACAGAAACTGTAAAGTAACTATGGTAAGTAGGTTAAAGAGTCTAGAGGAAAGATGGATATAATGGGAAAGAGATGGGGGATTCCAGGAGCAATCTGGAAACTTAAACAAAAAGGAAACCCTAGAACTAGAAACATGTAACCTAATGTAAAAAAAGACTCACTGGATTGGATTAACTGCAGGAAAGAAAGGATTGGTGAATTTTAAAACGGATCAATAGACATCGTCTAAACAAAAGCACAGGGAAGAAAAGGGGCTGGAAAAAATATACAGAGCTCCAATAACTGTTGGAACAGTATCACGTTGTCCAATACACATGTAGAGTTCTAGAAAGACAGGAGAGGGAAAACGGAGCCAAAAAAAATAATTGCTGAATTTTTTTCCCAATTTGATCAAAAGAATCAACTCACAGATCCAGGAATCTCCATGAATCCAAAGTATGAAAAGTATAAAGAAAAGTACTCAAAGGCATATACTCAAACTTCTGGAGTCCAAAGATGAAGAAAAACTGTTAAAAGCAGTCAGTAGGATGGGTGGAAGTGATGCACACAGGAAAATAATAAAAATAACGAGTAGCTTGTCATCAGGAACAACACAAGCCAGAAGACGATGAAACAACATCTCTGAAGTAGTAAAATAAAAAGCTTTCAACCTAGAATTCTATATTCAGTAAATGAAAGCAAAATAAAGACATTTCAGATCCATGAAATCTGAGAAATGTAATGTCTTTTGGATAACACTATTTTCAAAAATGCTAAAAGAAGTTCTTTTACTAGCTGAAAGGAAATAATATTTCAGAAAAACAGGAAGGAAGAACACTGCAAATTATAACTATGTAGGTGAATAGGAAATACCACTTTTAGTTCTATAAAAGACAATTTACTGGTGAAAGTAAAATAATTACAATGTCTTGTGAATTTGTCTCTTAGTAGAAGTAAACCATGTGACAGTCACAGTACGAAGTATAGGAAAAAGAGTATATTGTACATAAAATGGTGTATGATTAAATCAAGGTGATTGTGATGAGTGATGGATGCATATTGTAGTCTCTAGAATAGCCACTGTTATCTCTGCATCAAAATATTTTCTATTTTCACTTGTGACTTCTTTTCTGATGTGTGGATTATATAAAAGTATTTTATTTAATTTCCGAATATGGGGGTATTTATAATACCTTGTTTCTACTAATTTCAACTTAATTTAATTGTGGTCATAGAATACACTCTATATGATTTCAAATTTTGACATTTATTGACTTTTTTATGGCCCAGAATTTGATCAAAATAGGTGAGAATTCCCTGTGTGTTTGAGAAAATGTGTGCTCTACAGTTTTAAAGTGTAGTCGTCTATCATTTTCAATTAGATCAAGTTAATTGACATAGTTTTCCAAATTTATATTCTCACTGATTTTTCCCCTACTTGTTCTATCAGTTACTGTGAGAAATACATTAAAATTGCCACCTAAAATTGTAGATAAGCCTATTTCTCCCTCCAGATCTGTCATTTGTTGCTTCATGCATGAGAAACTCTGTTATTTGAGGCACACACTTTTAGGATTCTTGTGCTTTCTTAATGAAGCTACTCTTTTATCATTATAAAATTACCTTCTTTGTTTCCGATAACATTCCTCATCTTAAAGTCAATTTTGTTTGGCATTAACATATCCATCTCAGCTTTCTTAATCCTAGTATTTGCCCGGGATATCTTTTTCCATCCTTTTATTTTCAACCTGTCTGTCTCTCTTTGTTTTTTCAACCTGTCTATCCTTTAAATTTAAAGTGCATCCCTTGTAAACATCATACTAGTGGGTCTTGCTTTTTTATCCAAGTCTGACAATCTCCATTTTTAATTGGGATTTTGTTTTGCCCATTTACATTTAACGTAATTATCCATATGGTCAGGTTTAAATCTACCATTTTGCTATTCATCTGTTGTCTTCTCTGTTACTTGTTCTATTGTTAATTATTTTCTGTCTTCTTCTGGTTTAATCATGCTGTTGTTTTTTAGTATTTCATTTTATCTCCTCTATTAGCATTTAGCTGTATTTCTTCATGTTACTATTTTAGTAGCTACAAGGTTTATACATTTATCAAACCTCAACAAACTCTATACATAACACCTGTGCAGTTTACTGTAGGTAAACTACGTACCTCATTAAAAGTAAATTTTACAAAAATTTTTAAAATAAGACCTTCTATAGTTTCCCATCGCATCCAGAATAATATCCAATCTCCTTAGCGTGTCCTGCAAGGCCTGTCATCAGTCTTTCCTAATTTTCTGACCTAGCTTTTTACTATCGAACCCTGTGCCTCCTCTAAAACCATGAACATGGTCACCTTCTTCTCATCCAAGGGCCTTGTGTGTGCTGTTTCCTCCACGGGGGATGCTGTTCCCCACACTTCCTACAAAGAGCCTCTTCCTGTCCTTTAGTAATTATTTTAATTATCATTTCTCAAGAGGTCTTCCAAGATACAACATGCATACACACACACACACGCACGCACTTTATAACACTTCACACAGCTGAAATGATCATTTGTTTAGTTCTCCATGAGAGACATGCAAATTTCAGACTCTGTCTATGCTGTTCATCCTTGTCTCCCCAGCACCTGACTCTCAGCAGCCGCTCCTAGTGAGCATTCGCTGAGGTGAGGTCAGCTAGGTTCCCTTGTTAGAGGCTTAAACTGAGAGTCCTTCATTTATATTTGCATTGGAAAAAGCAGCAGCTTCCAGACAATAAGATTTCTCTGTCTTGCAAAAATGCTCCCAAATTTGGGAGACAACATAGGATAACCAATTTATCATTTTGCACAGTAGGAGTATTTTACACAATGTTAATAAAAAGCAAAAAGCTACCATCCACTGCCTTATCATTGCATTAAAATTGAAGCTCTTTTAACTCTCCTCACCACTCTAAAAAAGAGCATAATCTCAATCTTTTAAAGAATAAATTTAGTTAAATGAGGAACAGACTACATGGTCATTCTGCTCCTCATTTGGCCACATTTAGTCATGACCAAGTAGATATTCTTCCATGGGGAACCGGGGTTTCCTCTAACATGTATCTCCAGCACATCAGTCTGGAGCCCCCAAACAGAAGGCCAGCTCCTCTCCACGCCACTCCCTTCTCATTGCACGTGACTGAATGCTCCTAACCAGCAGGAATCATTAGGAGTGAGTAAGCTCGCTCAGAAATGAATTTAAACAATTCGCTACTCCTAAAGTCCAGCTTCTGAACTGCATGTGTCCTCAGGGAGTAGGCCGTAGACAAAACTGGGGAGGACGGAGCTCAGTACGAACCGGGGCACCTGAGGCCAGGCCACACAAGGGGGCCAGGCCGCACAAGGTGACCCGGCCACACATTCCTCCGGGAATGTCACTGCTGGAGTTTGGAGGTAGTCTTTCAACTGGTGAACTTCACACTGAGTTTTCAAAAACGCACAATTCCTGGAAGGTAGGACCGAAGTAAATGGAAGAGGGAGAAAGAGATGGAATAAACACATGGCAGAGTGCATGTGAGCGGTTACCACCAGAAGGAGGAAGTACACTAGGGTTTAAATCAGGCAGGATTTCATGGGAGTTTGGGTTGGGGCACCTTTCAGTGAATGTTAGGAGAATAGAGAGGAAATACCCTCAGCTCAGTCAGGCCCAGGAGGAGAAAATTGGACAAAATCTTTACAGAAGTGAGGGGGTGAGGACAAATGGAGGGGGCTGTAAAGTGAAGGGACATGGGTCATGGGGGCAAAATCCACCTACCAGAGAGACAGAGGGCACAGTTAAGCCAAGAATAAGGAAAAAAAGAGGGTGTTATGGGAGAAGAAAGAACAGGTGTATGGGAAGGAGGGATACAGGGTAATAGGAGAGGGACAGGGATTTTAGAGCCGTGGTGGGGCGCTGGGAAAGAGGGACAGGAGGAGGAGAGGAAGCACAGCAGAACCCACTCGAAGGAGTAAATTCGTTTGTCTGCTGCCCTGGAAATCGAAAACACAGCTGCACCAGGTGACAGGGCTCATTGGAGCCCTGTTGAGGTTCATGGCCACTGCAGGCAGTGATAGGTGTTCATAAGACACTATATACATGGGTAGTGGTATGGGTTCCAGACCGCCCTACATACATGGAAAAGGGCAGTCCAGAATGGGCTTTCACCAGAACATTCAATCACATGGCTCTAAATGTCATTCTCACCCCTCTCTGGAGCAGCCACTCCCTCCGCCCACCCAGCCAAGTTCCCAGCCAGCCACAGAGTTCACTTGCTTAGGTCTGAACAGCCAGTGAGTCCTGCTCCCCCTGTCCTGTCATGCCCTTAAAACTCTGCCTTACACGTGTCCCCTAGCGCCTTTTCATGGATCCCAACAGCTGTCAAAGGCCCTCCAGTCTTCTATCCCCCTGATGTCCATTTCTAATTCTTGCTTCTGCCAGTCTGTCCCCTATTGCGTTTCCTGGAAGGTCTTCTATTCTACATTCAACCCCTTGCTCAAGGTCAGCTCATGGTCATGCCACTCCAGGATGCCCTCTCAGTGTTCCATGTCGGGGCCACCTCTCTTCTTCATGCTTCCCTTAAGAGGTCCTCTGTCAGGCTTCATGTCTACCGCCCATCAGTGCAAACTACCTTCAGCTGGTCTCCTTTTAGGTATAAGCATTGTTGCCCCAGGAGGAAATGAAGGACTCACTTCCCTGCTGACACTAACACTTCAGTCTGATGTAGGCAGTTCGAGCAGAACTAGCTGACCTTAATTCCCCACAGCTCCCCACACCTGCAGAAACCCTCCCTGAGGACTTGCACTGCAGAGACGTGTAATAACACCAGTTAAGAATGCTGAGCTAGAATGGGGGCAGCTGAGGACAGTTTCGACACACGTTAAGAGCTACATAGAAGGAGGGCTAACCTAGGGGTTTCAAGACAGAGAAGGTGAGTACACTGCCCTGGGGATATATGAGAATATTGGAGGAAAGACGGGATAATACACAAGCCAAAGGGGTCACGTATTTTAAAAATATGTAGAACCTCTACTGGACTGGATTCTAAAGCTGGATTGCTATTGATGCAGAGGAGAGTACCGTGCCACCTTTTGACCACCAGAGGGCGCTGTTATGGAGTTTGCGAGCTGGCCCTCAGGAAAGCTGGCTACGGTGGGGACCTCTTGCTGCACGGATGGGGCAGTTCAGTGGACATCCAAGGTTAAAAGGCAGCCACAAACTCCAGACGGCAGTATTTCGTTCCGATTCCAGCCCAGTTCTATTCTAGGGGGTTGTTACACACACACACGCGCGCACACACACACACACAAATTCCTACACTCACAATCCTAAAACATCAATGGGGATTTTTTTTTAACAGCAAAAATGCATCCTTAGTTGGCTTCTCTCTAATTGAGGAAGGAATGTTCTCTTCAAACTATTCTATCAGAAATAGCTGTGTCTACTCCACATATATTTTGTTAAGCCTCTATTCTGAGCATGACGCTATATCAAGTGCCATGCAGAACACAGATGCAGAACACTCTCTTGTCCTCAAGTGTATAAAGCACCTGTACAAATGTCCCTTGTCCCTGTCCCTAAGCCCACCAGACGACCCCTACCCCTCTGTATCCCGCAGGACTGTCTCCTCGTATGAAGGCATCCTGAACGTTAGGTCCCACTCTGTGACGTGGGGGTAAGAGCCATAATAAAAACAATAAAAAGCTGGTTGTTATCTCTCAAACTAGAAATGATGATTTTCCCTCAGAATCCACCTTCAGGAGGGATTCCTAACATGGTCGTTGTGACCTAGCACAAACAGGGTGAAATATTTCAAACAACCTAAATGTCCAATAATAAAAGTATAGGCCGTGGCACATCCATTCCAAGGGTATTGTGTAGAACCTTGCACATAGGAGGTGTCTGATAAATATTTGTTGACTCATCTTTAATGTTTTCAAAAGTAGTAGTGATTTTTTAAATGTTATGTAAACAAATACAGGACTGTAAGTACAGCATCACGGGCCTTAGAAATATTGTGTCTATTTAAAAACACAGGGAAAAAATGTTCAAACTGTACAAAAGTAATCTCTCAGAGATAAAATTTGGGTGGATGACTTGGTCTCTTCATTATAGTCGTCTAATACTGTCCACAATCAGAAAATAACGAAAGCTTTATCTAAAAACCCCAGTGAAGTCCCATGGCTTGGGTCCCAACAGTATTGAGCCCATCCCCTAGGTCCTCGACGACCTTCTCTTACCGGGGGGCAGGCCTCACAGGTGGTCTTATTGCACTGCAGCTTGAATCCAGAGCTGGCTCCCACCTGGACAGAGCAGCGGCAAGTTGTGCACACGTCCATCATCACGCTCTTCCCCGGCTGGAACCAGAGGCACCAGGGTCAGGCCTCCCAGCACCTTGACTCCCTGACTTTCCCACTCACCTCAGCCCCAGAAGCTGTGGACCTTACCAGTGGGGGACAGCCTCCCATCACTTCCCTGAGCCATCACCCTGACCCTCTTGCTGTCTGCAGTGTCCACTCCCCTTCCTGCCTTCCCACCTCAAGTGTGGCCATGGTGAGAGTGGGGCCTTTCATGGCAGAGAGGGAGCCAGGGCAGTGGAAACAGAATGACTTCAGAGCAATTCTCTGTACCGGAAGAAAGGCCCTGGAGCAGGACCTGGGGGGGAGTGCCCAATAGGGACCTAGACCGTAGAGAATTAGAAAGACCTCCCAGGCTGGGCTCCAGGAAGTGAGGAAGCCTTGGAGGCAATGAAAGTGCATTGGAGGTAGGTCTCCCGGGTGTCTTTCATTACCACATGAGAATGACCGAGTGGCCCACCCTTTCCACAGCATCCCTGCCCCTGCCCCACCAACTCGCCCTGGAGAAGAAGGTAGCAGCTCACCCCGATGACGGTGCCATTGAGCATGCAGGCCTCCACGGGCTCTGGGGGTAAGAGAAGTGCAGGGTGTGAGCGTGCAGGACACACCTTGGCCACCCTCACTCCACATGCACATGGCTGACCCCTTCACAGCCTTCTCCTCATTCTCCTGCCCATTTCCCCGTGTTGCTAAAAAGGCAGAGAATTCAGAAGCCTTAAGTGGAAAAACAAGCTTGAAGGTGGGTCCCTGCACAGTATGTCTTACCACAGTGACAGGTGGGACAGCACTCTGAGGTCTTACAGCTCAGCTGGAAGCCTGTAGGGCAGATGGGGACATCCAGTTGGGGGCAGGAGACGTTCCTCTGTTGCACAAAGACCTCGTCCTTCACTTGGACACACTCGTTGATGAGGCAGGGGTTCTCCGGAGAGGCCCACTGAGCGCCGACCTGTAGTTAGAACACAGGAGTTAGGAAAGGCTGGGGCCACGGTCCCAGCGGGAGTGCGCTATTCCCTCAGGGAACTGGTTTGGGTTCTAGAAACATGCCCTGGCTTAGCATCTAAACCCCACCCACAGAGAAAGGCCCACAGAGTAATTGAATGGGGCTCATCTCAGGTCCTTCCGTGAGTCTGGGTCGAAGTCGTCCTGACCAAGACCCTAGCTCGGAGACACATAATCTCCCACAGACACAGTCTTCACCACCTGAGGAAGCACCTTAAGGAAGCTCGGGATGCCCCCTGCTCCACACATCACTGGCCGTAAGCTGAGTTCAGAGACTCTAGGCCTGGGAAGCAATAGCACAGTTGGCATGGAGGAGATGAGGAATGAACCTCAGCACGCAGCCAGCCTAGAGATGCTTCCACCACACAGGGGGACAGCAAGAGCCTGGGGTGCTCGTAGCTGACCCCTGCAGCCCCGCCACCTGTCCCTGAGCTTCTAGGGCTGTGCATGAGTGGCCTGAACCCATGGATTGGCCGGAGGGGCAAAGAGCGTTGAACATGTCCAGAGCATGGCTCAGAAAAGTCACCGTGAAGGTTCTACCTGGAAGGTGTGTCACACGGGAGCGGTCTGCGTGCGCCAGCTTCCAGAAGCATCAAGGTGCACTCCCCCTACCTGCTTTAGGCCCTGGCCTGCTTCTCTCAGCTCCTGCTCGCTTTTTCCTCTTTCCAGATGAGAACGCAGAAAATGCCAGACCCTTGCAGCCATTCTTTTCACCCTGACTTCTGACTCACCCTGACCAAACCTTCCTCCTGCAGGCCTGGCCCCAAGCTCCAGACCCACCCCCTCTGATTATTTACCTGCTGAGCCTTGGCTTTGGGATACATCAAGAGGGACCCATCCCCACCCACCCCTGCTGGTCACTGACGTGTTCCCAGCAGCAGCAGAGCCATCGCTGACACCAAGTCTGGCAGATGACGTGCAGAGCTCGTCCTAAACTAGGGAAGAGAAACTCAGCTCCCCTTTGTTTTATAGTCACTGGTGTGGGCCTGAAGGGAGACATGGGACCGGGCGCGAGGGAGGGAGGCAGGCACACCAAGCCCCACAGAGGCCTGTGGTCAGCCCCCATCAAGCGGGGCAGCCTCTAACCTGAGCCGGACCCTGGCCTGGGGAGGAGGAACAAACCCTGCCTGGTTCCAGGATGGATGGGCAGCAAAACAAATAAAAGGGTGGCGGGGAGGGGCATTGGGCAGGGAAACACACAAGTAACTCAGATCAGAAGCAGGAGGCAGAAATGCATACGGAAAAAATGCATCATTCTGTTGTCACTGAGGAAGAGCACAGCAAGGGGGTAGGAGACGGGCAGGTTCGGGGCAAGACAGTTAAGTCTTTGACTTCCTTCTTAAACAAAGTGCCTTTGGGTCTTAGGAGAGGGACAAAGAGGGGAAGGCGCACAGGTGGACCTCACACTCTTCCAGTGCCTGCCTCCTGAGGTTCCAGGGCCTGAACTCCCTGCTTGATCCTCATGAATCAGAGTGAAAGACTTGTTACCATCCTGGCAACCAGACCAAAATCCCCCAGGAGGGAGTCCCCTGTGTTTCACAAAATGGCTTGATAAGCATCAAAGTGAGAGCCTGAGCTGCTTTGAGAAGGACTCTGGCTGGGTAGGGGCCTGGGCAGGGGAAGACAAGTGTCGGGAGG
The DNA here is from genome assembly GCA_004026545.1 of Mormoops blainvillei. NCBI lineage: Eukaryota > Metazoa > Chordata > Mammalia > Chiroptera > Mormoopidae > Mormoops > Mormoops blainvillei. The sequence goes on along the minus strand of PVJD01007055.1, from coordinate 40,293 downwards.
TGGGGGGCTACCAACATGGCAAGATGCTACAGCCCGAGGTGCAGATATAGCTCGGGGACTTTGGGAACAGAAACAGGGTGTGCCTCTCTGGGATATAAATTTCTTCAGTGGAACTCAGTGAAGAGGTCAGAGGACCCTGCCAGGGTCGATGTGCTACAGAATAGCACTTGCAGCCTGTAGAGTTTGGGGGGGACACAGGCCCAAGGCACATGCAGGGCGGTAAGGCCATTCCCCCACCACCACTCAGGGAAAGCAGGACCTCAGATTCACAGGTGAATGGGAGAACACAAAACCCCTAGGAGTTCATGGAACTCTTAGGGAGCAAACTGAGCTTCTCCCAAAATCAATGAAATGAGAAGTCTGAGGCAATCTTAACCAGCTCCTAAGGGGCAAGGGAAGCCCGGCTGACGTCTGGACAGCACCAACAGCTGTATTAACCCCCTGCAGGGAAAGCAAAGGGGGAATGAGCTCCGCTTCTACAGATGAACCAAGGCCAGCACTAAACCCCAGAATGGGTAACCCATCCTGAGGCCCGACCTACGTTCCTCCAGAACGACTGGGAGTCTCCCCGTGGTGAGCCAACCACCACTTCACAGGCAGATGGCAGGCACCTTCCACAGCACTCGCCTTCATGGAGGACGTAAGCGAAGCCCTGGAAAACACAAAGGGCAGAGAGCGAGGTCAGGACAGTAGCAGAGACACACGGGTGTTAATCCACTTCACAGGCGTACTGAGCCCTGGGGCTCTGCAGGGGGACGGCTATTTGCATCTCTGTCACCCACCAGCCTTGGAATCATGCTAAGAAGTGGTTAGGAAGCATCAACCATTGAGTCACTAAGTTAGTGACTCAGTTTCACCAGCTTGAAAAGGCACCAGCCTATCCTCTGAAAGCTTCCACCATGAGACCAAGATCCAGTTCATGAAGGTATTAAACACAGCCCAGGGTCCACTAGCAAAGGCTACCTGGCCCGACCTTTACTGTGGCCAAATCGAGGGCACCTCATTGACTGGGGAAAACTATTCAAGATGCCCGAGATCTAGCCTCTGCTCCAACAGGGCTCTCTGCCGATACGGGATGAATACTTTGATCCCAAGACCTCTCACCAATGTGCAGAATTGGGTTTCCCCAGGGAGTGACTTGACCTAGTTTATAGGCCGTGGCGAGATGAGAGGCCAACAGAGACCATCGTTCCCCAAAATGCCTGCCAGCATCCTGGAAGCCTGCCAGCCTATCTTGCCTCTTGGAGGTCCTCCAATTTGGCCAGAGCTTTAGGAATTTGGATTGGAACCTCCACTGAAAACTCTGAAGCAATATACAAAGAATAGGCAAAACACTGACATGTGCGGTTGTCCCAAGAGCCCAGGGGAAGAGACGGGGCTTTATCTTGAAGCCGTGTCCCTAAAAGAGAAGGCATGCTTGTAGCTGTCCCGGATGGGTATGAAGGCCGAGCCAGCCCTGCACACGCACACACAGGGCCGAGTCAGAAGAGGCACACCGCACTTGATGTCCGTCTAGCGGACGCCTCTCTCTGGAGGAACACAAGCACTCCAGAGACTTGGACCCACGTCATACCATCTCCATGGGACCTACTTACAGCCTAGCCCATGTCACAGAGGTGCCCGGTGAGTTGTCCCCAGTCTTTTATCATCTGAGTGTCTAGTTATTTATTGTGCACCTATGATTTACTAGGTACTTTGAAGATCAAACAAATCAGTGTAATACAATCTCGGCACCCTACACTCTCAGGTGGAATATACAAGCTGCCATAAAAGACTCAGGGAGCTCAAAAGAGAGTCCACAATACCTCCGGGGACCCAGCATCACTCTCGTGTGTGTCTCTAAGAGGGCTCAGTGAGCTGGGTTGCTGTTTTCTGCTGCCTCCCAATCTGGGAAAACATATTGTCGGTGCTGTGGATGAGCACCGGGGCAGATGCCTTGTTCCCAAAACCCCTCCAGCTTCTCATGCTCAGATCCTCCAAGCCATGCCTGACAATTTCCTGGCCGCCATCTTTCTAAGATACCCTCCACCTCCAGCGCCTCGCTTTTCCTTCTGCACAGCCAGGGTTCATCTGATATTTTCACCTCTCTTTCTTTTCTCATGCCCCTACAAGTCCTCAGCCTTATTATCTGTTCAACATATACACCTCAGACCCTTCTCCTTACTCTCTTCTCCATCCTGTTGTCATTGGTTTCCCAATTAAGAATGGAAATAGTAGATGCGATATCCTCCCAATCTGAAGACAGATGCCAGCCAATGAAAAATAAATTCCTAATAGATCTAGCAGCACAATCCTTTAAACACAGTTGCCATAGCTGGAAGGGCAGTGAGAGGCATGGAGCACTGGTCCCTTGTCTCTTCGCTGGATCAGAGGGCCCTTAAAATGCTGGTGCTGCCAGGGTATCTAACCTCATGGAAAGTGCCCTGGGCTAGGAGTCAAGACAACCCCATGTCTACTGGCCTCAAATGAGCTGTAGAGCTATGGCCAACTTCACTCCCTGTGCTAGTGCTCTGCTTTTTATCTGATAAGTGGGAAGAACAGCCTTGCCTCTTCCTCCTTCTGGAGGAGTATCATGAGGATGAATAAAATATAATGCATTACATTCGGTTCCTCAAACACAGTTCCTAACACCATGATTTAGTCTGTTTCTGGGGTCTAAAATGTGGCCATAAGCCTTCAAAGAAAAACTCTTCTACAGTTTGTACAAAAGAGAGGGTATTCCTCTTTCAGTCAACATGGAAGTAAGGCCATGGGCAGGTAGGCACACCTGTCACATTCTCTGGAAAGCCAGCAATACCCTTTGCTGGCTTTACATAGTTTTTCTGACGTGAAGAGTAGAGAGCAATGGAGGGGATTGGGGAAAGTGGAGTTCTGCAGATTATGGCTTCAGGACAAAAGAATCAAAGGGTGATGGTGGTAATATTTTTGTTTGTTTGTTTGGTTGGTTGGTTGGTTGGTTGATTTTTGTCACAACCTAGACAAGAAACGAATGCGGGTAAGGGAACCCAAATGTCTCTAGAGTCGAACTGGAACTGATACTATCCTCTTTGAAGAATGAAGTCTGAAACCATCACAATTTACTGAAGTTCCCACCTGAATTCAAGACATCGTACAGACCAAAGCCCTGCCTCCCACATCCCTTCAGTTTTAACTAAACCGTAAAGCCTCCTTCTCCTCCCCAGAAAGGGTGGACATCGGTCTTTAAGACAGATCACTCAGTTCCCGGGAGCAAAGGTATGGGCAGGAGTTCTAGAATGCAGCCTCCCCGACTCATTCACCTGATCTACACATTCTTTCTGAAATTGCCTCCAACACCATAGCCTCTCGACGGCCAAGTTTTTACCATATGACCTGCACCCTCCCCAACAGCGGACAGGCCTAGACTGGGGACAGGACAGAGGGTCCAACCCATGGAATGACCTCAGCCCATCAGTTTTCTTCTTGAGAAGTTAACCTATTGAACACAAAGACTGAACAAGTCACACTGGACAGGGATGGCCCTGCATCTGAAAAGTCATGGTGAGTTGAAGCCAGATTCAATAAAGCCGTGTGCAAATAAAATTTATGAGAAAGCAGAACTTCCTCCCAGAGGAAGTTGACCTCCAATGAGGAGCTGGAACAGATGGTCAGAAAGAAGCAGCTATGGGGACTCATGGGAAAGATGGAGAGAAAGGTTGTATGACCACTTATATGTTCTGTACTTTATTCCTGAGAGCTTTATGTTAGTTAGCTTGAGTAGATTCTGTTCTTTGCAATCAAAACTCCCTACTGAAACAAAATATACTGGGTGCCAATTTTATAAAAATGACCTCTAAACACTACTCTCTTTACTCTATAGCAAGTTATTCCCATTGCCTCCCATGGCCTATGGGAGAAGCTGGAGACGAACAGGTTTCCAAAACTTAGCATTCCCAGAAGACACACCTGGATACCATAGCATCATCCTCTCTCTAAGTTGCCTAGCAACTCTGCTCCTCAGGACCACCATTGTAAGTGGAGCAGTAGATGAGCTGAATGGACTCCCTATTTCTGGATTTACACACAGGCCTTCTCTTCCATCATCAAGCCATACATTTCCAAAACTGTGTCAAGAGCATTATCTTCTCTGCTGTTAAGATTTACAAAAGCAGCCACAAGATGTATGTTACTCTTCCTGTATCATCATTATCTACTGGCAAGACTCCAGTAATAATAATAATAATAATAATAATAATAATAATAATAGCATTAAACCAGCAAGCAGAATTGACCCCCAATTCTCCCTGCACTGAATGGTTTTATTTTTCTAAAGTCTTATTAGTCTTAAATGTGCAAGAATTAGAGTCCCCAGGGCACAGAGGAACCTTGGGAGTAGGACACAATGAGAAGAATTTAAAACTGAATTGGGGAACAGTAGTCATATTTTCTGTACTTCAAATTATAAACACAGTCTGGAAAACCACTATCTGTGTGGAAACACTATAGGACATTAAAACTGAGACAATCTCAGAAAATTCAGAACATATGTCTGTTCTAGGGATAGCCTAAGGTGATGTCTGAAGAGGAAAGAGATAGGGAAAGAATCAAGTCCTCTTTTCCGGGCATTTAATTTGCATCTCTGCCCAAACCAACTCCATAGCCCTCTGGGCTCAAGGCCATACAACAGACATGTCCATTAGCCAAGGACTGAATCACTGAAGGACGACATTGCAATACTTTCTTCATGCTCCTTTCTCTTCCCCAGCTCCACCTCCCTCCTTCCCCCTCATCCTGGTCTTGAACCAGTTTACTAAAGGGGCTTTTCTGCCTCTTCCTGGGATCTCCTCTCCTACTTCCATACCGTGATTTTTCCACACAGTGCCTAGCCTTTCTGTCCTCCTTACCAACTGGCAGCTTTCTTCACAGGGTTTCTGAGAGCACTGGGCCACACGCAGCCCCATCACAGCATCCTCCAGGTCAGTGCAGGTGCACACATCGCAGCCCTCCTCCCAGAACTGGCCAATAGGGTAGATAGTGCCTCGGTGGACACACACCTGTAGACACAAGGTTTCTGTGAGTAAACTCATTCAGTTCATTTAAACAAGAGGTGAAAAAGCATCTGCTATGTGTTAGATATTGCTCTAGGTTGCTCTGAGCATACAGCAATAAAGAAACCCAACATGGTCTCTGCCCACATGCAGGGATGCTTATGAAGTAGATTTTCTAGATTTCATAAGCATGAAATCTAGACCTGCTCTGCTTCTCCAGAACCTGGGCACTTAGAAACCTTGAGCTGTAGGAGAATCCAGAGGGACCAGAAGTCTAGAGCATTCAGGCAAATGAGTGTCTGCTCTAGGCCTAACAGGCTGCAGGGAAAGGTAAGTGTGGCTACTCTTTGGCATTCATCGCAGCGCTCATCCTGCATAATCCAGCCGCTGAAACTCTGCTCCAGTCTTCCTGTTGCAATTCTGGTTCCTTTCAAGTTCTGCCGATTAAACCTTTCATGATAGCCCTTCTTGGTGGATCCCTCTCCTCCAACTACTATGTGCATTTAATATCCATACCATCTGTTGATACTTTGTTGCATTCAGTTTATAGACTATTGTCTTATACACACTAGCAAGACCGTAAGATAACTGCTTCTTATATTTCTCCCAAAGCACCTAACACAGTATCAGTTCTCGTAGAACATAGTAGTTGCTTGGTAAATATTGGATGGAGGGAAGGAAGGAAGGAAGGAAGGGCATATGGACGGATGGTTAGGTGGATGAACTGATAGCAATTAACAAACAAGTAAACTTTTAACTAGTCTCTAAGTAATCGATGCAATCATATTATTTCCTTAGCTAACCTACAAATAATCTCTTTAAAGGTCAGTCCATGTCTTATACTTTCTTTGTAACCTCAGCACCTAGCCATGCTGAGTACATAGTAGGTTCTCTATAACGACCTCCTGAGCTAACTGAATTTCCACTAGATTGAGACAGAATGTGGACTGCTCACCCACCAAGCCATGTGACACTCAGTTTGGGCAGGTAGGCAAATCTTCCATGAGGAGTCGATGCTGGGCCATCACCCCAGCCACAGCTGAGCAGCCCCTACCTTGTCAGGAAGGCAGGTGGTGGAGGTGCAGCCACAGTCATTGGTGATGGCTGAGGGCAGGTACCCCAGAGGGCAGCTCACAGTAGAGTTGACACAATTGCAAACACACTCATATTCATCACAGCACTGGGTCTTCTGAAGGGTCGGTATCCGGTGTGGGGGGCAGGAGGGTGGGGACTCCCTTTTGCACTCCTCCTTCTTGCAGGCTGAGGGGCGGTACAAAGTGACACCCTAGTCCTGCCACACTGAGCATTGAAATCAGCCAAAGTTTGTAAGTGCTCAGCTATTAAATAAGGACCCAGGAAACCCCAGACCCAGAATATTAAATCCAAAATGCATATGAGCGCAGTTCAGGGGCTGCGGGGTAGTCAATCATCCCAAAAAGAAGTTAGTCTTCAGAACATGAACCAAAATGAGATATGTAAAGCTAGGGATTTTAAGGGAGGAGAACTAAAGGTTGTTCGGTCCCTGCTCTACCACCTTCCCAGGCACATCTGGAAAGGGTGGGGCCCTTCCGGCTATTGATTGTCAAGAGACAGCAAATGTAGAATCTCTAAGACCTAGATAGGCCCAGCACATCATGAGTCAGTATGCATTTTTATATGTTGGTGGCTTATGTGATCCTATCTTCACCTCAATACCTAGAATACCCTATAGTTTTAGGTCCTCTAACAAGGTTGAATGAAACAATGATGGCAATTGGTCAGATCCACAATGGCACTGTATAAATACCAAATCCCATCCTGTGTCCTTTGCTTATTCACAACCTCCTTCAAATACAATGTGTTCTTCCCTCACACTTGAGGCCTTGGGTCTAGGAACTCAAGAGAGATTCCAAGGACTCCACTTGACGTAAAGTGTCTGTTCTCGGTAGCTAAACACAGAATTCAGTTTCTTGGCATGTCTTACTTTAGTCCAACCCTATGCTTGAATCATAGTAGTTAGTGATTAAAAATATTAACATACAAAAGGGGGAACCTATAAATTTGGGGATGAGGTCCCAATGATGAGGACAAACCAAGGAAACATTCTCTCCCTCTTCATGGTGTGTGGGGGGATGGGGGTAAATAAAAATTAGATCTGCAGATTTCTTCATCTCAGACCCATCTGCTTCCTAATACAGCCCAAGGGGATCATGCCCATAGCTGTGCCCACACCCAGTATACCCTCAGCAGCATGCCGCCGGGAGGGTCCTTAGAGGGTTCCATCGGGTGTGGCCTTACTGCCTCTGTTCCAGACACACCCCAACCCCAGATTCAGCTAACAAGAATACAGGACACCTTCCCCAGGCCAGGAAAGAGTGGCCGCACCACCCTCTCCTCATCCACGGAGGCTTTACCGCAGGTGAAGTTGGGTCTGCATTCGCCGGGATTGGTTAGTGTCGGCTGGAGGCCATCTTGACAGTGAGGTACCGGAGGCAGGTCACAGCTCACCAGGTCACACACTAAGGGACAGGAAAATGAGACATCCACTCAGAGTTCAGCAAGTTTTCTGTTATATGACCTGTGAGTAGCACCCTCCATTCTTATTCATGCAGACTTCTACAGTTTTAAGTGGGTGGTGGTAATGAGATAGAGACAGAGATACAGATAGAGGTAGAGGGGGAGGGAGGACATAGATGGATGATGGATAGATGGATGGATAGATAGATAGATGATAGATAGATAGATAATAATTTGATTGATCTAGGTCATATTGATTAAAACTGTCATCTGCTAGGACTTCCAGGTCACAGCCAAGTCACTTGAACCCCCTAGACCTCAGTTCCATTTTCTGCAAGGTGGGAAGTCAGCCTCATACAGTCAGCCTAAGGATGTCATGAAATAATAAAGGCAACGTGCCTGGCACACTGTAGAAGGGCATAATGTTCTACAAAATGAGGGACTTGAACTAAGGATCCCTCCAGGTCTGTCTACTGTTAACATTCTCAGACCTATTTACACAAGCTGTTGTCAAGTCAGATCTCCCTCCCCACAGGACTTCTGTTTATCCCTGATCAATTTCATCAGCATAAACAAATGTCTTAGATTATTTAATTTTTATTTCTTCATCCATATAATTAATAAGCACATTGGACAGGACAGGGACAGGGCATCCGAGGTCTCCTGTCATGTTAACCATAATTCTATCAGCTCTGGATTCATTTAATTATATCGTTATTCAGCCCATTATTCACTATGCAGTTTGCAAGCCAATAATGAAACCCTTTGACCAATAACTTGCTGAAATTGAGGTGCCCTGTGTGTGGCCTTCTCTACATCTAAATCCTAAGAAATGAAGAGGAAAATAGGTTACTTTGGCATAACTTTCTCTTTGGTAAATTTCTGTGTAGTTCTCCCACCCCTACCCCACAGTGCTTACCCCACTCTTTTTTTAATGCTTTCAACTTTGACATTTTTTAAAAGATTTTATTTATTTATTTTTAGAGGGGGGGAGGGAAGGAGAAAGAGAGGGAGAGAAACATCAATGTGTGGTTGTCTCTCATGCACCCCCTACTGGGGACCTGGCCTGCAACCCAGGCATGTGCCCTGACTGGGAATCGAACCTACAACCCTTTGGTTCACAGGCCAGCACTCAATCCATTGAGCCACACCAGCCAGGGCACAAATTTGACATTTAATGATTCACTACAGAATTACTCTAGGAAGCAAATCCTATTTTCTAAAAGTTACTCTTTGCATTTTTGGGAAAATCCAGTCAGCCTTTACCCATCTCCTTTCGCATACTCTGTGCCTGGGACCACGTGCCCATGGCAGCACCTGCACCATTCACCTGGGGCTGGGGCCTGGACCCTGAAGAATGCCTGGGGGGGACACATACCACACTCATACTCCGGGCAGCACTGGTCCACGCTCTGGCGGAGACGGGCCACTTCACACGGGCCACATGTGGGAACTGCAGAAGAACATTACTGAAGTCAAAGAAAGAAACAGTGGTACAGCCTGGAGCGGGATTTAAACACTCGTCCGCTGAAACCAGCACAGACCCTCTGTGGGAGGCCACAAGGTAGGTATCAGGCCATGGGACCACCGACGAATGAGTCTCCCCTGTGTCCTGTTGACCCCTGAATGTGCCCTCCAGGAGACACTGAGTCTGAGGACCAAGGCAGGACAAGAGGGCAGGGTTAACCTCTGAGAATGACTCCTCCAGGGGCAGAACAACAGGCACCCCAGCTCAGGGAGGCAAAGAAGCGGAGGCTGGCTTGGGAAACACAGGAAGGACCGAGGAAACCCACATTTGGATCTGGTGGCTCCAGGACCTGGAGGGAGCCCTTCTTCCTCCAGGAGCCCCGGGGGAGAATAAGCTCACCTCTGGCCGTGGGGCAGGGATGAGAGGTGCAGTTGACCTTCCGCCCACTGAGGCACGTGCAGATCTGGCAGGGCTGGTGATCTGGGACCCAGGTTTCTAGGAACTGAGGGGAAACTAGGTTCAGAAGGGACCGAAAACAGGAGGGCAGAAAGCCTAGCACGCGGAAGTCATGTCCCCCACCTCTGGTTCGACCTCCCCGAGCCACTCCTCTGCCAGGGCCACACAGGTGGACAGACCCAAGGTGAAAGGCTGAGTCAGGCTCTGAGGAGGAAAGTGCTGGAGAAGCAAGGAGATGCTGGGAAAGACAGCCCACCCTGCTTTGTAAACCAAGGGGAATGACAAACTACAGATTTTAGAAAACATGGACGCTGTCACTGCTGCTTCCTCAGGTGGTGGCACTAAAACTACACAAAGCAAGAAGGTGAGAATTCCTGTGTCACACCATCAGCCATTTCTGGAATTGATTTAGGACAATGCAGTGGGAAGAGCTGAGGGGAAGACCGCAAAACTATCAGAATTGTCACAGTGTTGGTACTGGAAGTGATTGTAGAGATCACTTTGCCATTTTCTGGAGGGGATCCACCCAGTTGGTAAAGTAAGTTTCCCAGGGTTGCACACAGCCCTGCTGCATAAGGGCTTTGAAGTCTGGAAGACCTGATGCCCATGTGGCTTCATTCCTCTGCCTTTGGTCTCCTCACCTGTGAAGCGAGGGCACCCGAGCTGGCCTCCCAGGGCTGTTGTGAGGAGTGGGAGACTGTCACTAATGTACATGGGGACTGCAGAGCCAGGACTAGGTCTTCCTCTAGACTCAGCCACCAAGTTAAATCCAAAGTTAAAATTAAATGCAACTTAAATTGCCCCTGAATGAATACATTCTTATCCAGTATCTCAAAGCCTTCGGCCAAGTTTCCGGGTAAAGAAAGTCTCACTTATCCATCTGTTTGCGCGGTCAGCAATCAGTCCTCCGAGAAGGAAAATCAGAGATCTCCAGGAATGCGCCCTTCCCCCATGCTGCCCAGGGTCAAACCCTCCGAGCCTCCCCTGACACCTCCCACTCACTCAGTAAACAATAACAGCCAACATCTGAAGAGCATCTGCTGTGTGCCACTGTGTCAGGGCTTTACACAAATGACTCATTTAATCCTCACAGCAACCCTGTGGACAGGACATTTCCATTATTATCCCCACTTGTCAAAGGAGAAAGTTGAGGCACTTGCGGTCCCAGCACTGCAGCAGCAGAGCTAGGCTTCGAACCCCAAATCCATCCTTTTAACACTGTGCTCTCCTGCTTCCCAGTAATAATTAGCGTTAGATATGTTCAAGATATTTTTTCTAGGGACTTTACATGTACTCACTTTATATTCCTAATCCTAACCCAATCAGGCAAGTACTGGTTACCCATATGTGCAAACGGCGACATTGAGGCACAGAGAAGGAACGTGAGCGGGGGCACACCCAGGACTCGAACCACGTGCTCTGCTCCTGCCACTGACAGGCAGTCACAGCGCCTACCACAGGCAGACCACACCTGGGGCTGTGGGAGTGACAGGCACTGAATGCACACTGTCGTGGCACTCAAGTGGCTGACAGACAACTTCAGGAAATAAGACTCATGCAGGAAAAGTTGCATGAGATAAATATAGTGTGATATAGTCATACCGTGAATACTACATAACCACAAAAACGAACTATCAAAACATACAACACACATGGATGGATCTCAACAGCGTTATGCTGAGTGAAAGAAGCCAGGCCGAAAGGTAGTACATGCTACATGATTCCATTTATATAAAATTCCAGAAAATGGAAGCAAATCTATAGTGACAGAAAGCAGGCCGGCGGTTGCCTGGGAATGAGAGACGGGGGTCAGGGGATGTATTAACAAGGGGCATAAGGAAACCTTTGGGGGTGATGAAAATGCTCACTGTCCTGACTGCGATGACAGATTTACGGGAGAAAGCATGTGTCAAAACCCATCAAATTACACATGTGATTAGGTGATGTTTATTATATATAAACTTTATCTCAATAAAGCTATTTTTAAAAATGAAAAAGAAAGGGGTCACAGGAGGGCAAAAGACTAGTTTACTAGGGCTGGCGTATCCAGAGACGCCTCCCGAAGGTGGGCCTGTGAGGGGTGGAAGCAGCCATGGGGGAGGGGGAAAGAAAGAATTCCGGGTGAGGAGAGAGTGGGGAGCCTCCTTGTGGGCCAGCGCACAGTTGTGGGGGCCTTCCCTGCCCACCGGAGGGTCTTAACTTGGTAGCCAAGGGGCAGCCCCGAAGCTCAGCCAGCAGGAGGACCCTGCCTCCGAGGGCGAGGGCTCAATAACGGCCAAACGGTGAAGGCAGCAACTAGGAGCAGGAAATCGAAAAGGAGCTGCAGGGGCGGCTATGCCAGCGCTTCTGCCAGGGGCTGGGAGGCCCAGGGAGGGGCCCGGGGCGCTGGCCTCTGAGGTGGGAGCAGAGGCTGGACAGAGGGGCTGCGGGGGGGGGGGACACCTCCCATCTCCTCAGGCCTCTAGGCCCTGATGGTGATGCCGAATACGGTAAATTGGGGATCTGTGCTCTGACTTTTAAATGGCAAAAGTGGTGAGAGGTGAAAGGAGAGGGTCATAGTTTTTATATGTTTTGAGGGGGGTTTCTCTCTTTTAAAGAAGGCTTTTTAAAGAGACTCTTCTTTGTGGACTTCAGAGACCTAAATTTAAGAATAAATAATACAGCTTTACAACTACCCCGAGGGTAGGCAACGCCATAATAGATGATCAAAAGCAGGTGCTAAATCTCTTCCTTCAGGGGTTTTTATTTCCCCAGGACACTTTAATGAGGCCTGTGCGAGACAGGACAAAGGCTCCATGGCCCCTGACAAAGGCCTTTCTGCTAACACTAAGCTTCTAAAATGCTCCGGCAGCCCGAGGCATGGCCCACGGGGTTATGCAGCAAGTGGGCCAGCAGATGGCGTTCCTGCATCAGCACAGGCCAATTCCGGGCAGCCCCTCCTGCCCACCAGGTTCCAGGGCCAGGCTGTGACAATTACTGGGACAGGAGAAACAGGTATGAGAGCTCGCTGGAGTTAACGATTAAATCAAGATGACAAAACAACCGCCTACAGAGAAAACAGCAAGGGAACACAGATGTCTTTAAAGACCAAGGTCAGAGAAGGGATACAAGCAAGTCATCGCGCACTGCAGCTGAGAACTGGAGAGAAGCTGGGAATGAAATGTACAGGTTATGGAACACCAGGGAGCAGAGAGAAAGGGAGGGTCCAGGCGCGAGGGCTCTCGGTGATGGAGGCAGCTCTCGCTGTGTGCTGAACTGACGCAGCGCTTGCCCAGCACGCCGCCCCTGCTGCCCCCGACACTGAGAGAGGGACAGCCGGCGTGTCTCTGGACCCCTTCTGAGACGGCTACAAAGGCTCACATCTTTAGAGTGCACCTTGTAAACTAAACAAGAGCTATGGAAACTGGTAAATATTTTGCCCTTCCAAAGTTACCACAAGAGATTTATTCCCTGGTTTATTTCCCTGAAGAAAAAAATTCTAGGCTTTATTTTTCAGTTTAAAAAAAAATTCACTTAATGGAAATATTTTTCATATTAGATTTTTTTTTTATTATTCTTACTCTACTTTGAAAGTAAAAGCTGCAGTTGCAGGTGGTTGGATATTTTTTTCATCCATTTAAGCTATATTTTCTGAAATAACTAAGACTGGCTGTGTTCCCTTCACAGTTTTTGATTAATTTTATGTTACTTGATTTTAAAATATACTATAAGATGGTTTCTATGTCAAAAATATTGCATTATTTGGAAGCATACTTTATACAACATAAATGCATATTCCAGTGTGTAGGACTGAAGTGAGGGAGAGTGAATGGGAAATGGGGTCAGAGAGGAGGAGTGGAAGAAAAAGGGGTAGAGACTCTAAGATACAACTCACAAGCTTCCTGCTCTCAGTACCCTGCAGATAGCTGACGCCCACGGAGCCAGAAACACTTTGCAAACCTGAGCTGACTTCTCCTTGCAGAATGCCACCAAGGCGGGGGTAAAGACCACATCTGCCTCCCTGTGAGAGTATCTTACAATGGCAGCAAAACCAGTCTGAAATTACCACTGAGTACTAGCCCCACCTGTAAATGGCAGGAGCTGTGCAAATCAGGGGGAGCAGTGTAAGGTTTTGTCAACTCGTCTGGGGAATATTGTGGTCAGGAAGTTACTTACACTGGCAAGTTGAAATATGGCAGTAGAGTATGACTGGGCTTCCCTCTTAGTTCATCTGTTTCCACAGTGAAAATAAACGGGACCTACTGGGATAGGGCCCAACAACAAAACAGAGCAGATGGAACTATCCAGCTAACAGCCTAATGGAGGCTCGGGACCACCTAGCCATCCAGTTAGCTCAGAGTTTAGCTCACGGTTCCAATGAGATCAACGGCAGGCCTAGGACACTATGGGATGACCTGGTGTAGTGAAGAGGAATGCCAGTTTTATCACCTTGTGCCATCTCAGCCTCGGTTTCCTCACCATTCAGTGGGACGTGTAATAACAATTCTACAGAGCTCTGGAGAAAATCAAATAAAAGGGTCCATCTCCTGCCTTACGGTGCCAGGACAGAATAGTGTAGTTACTGGAATTGTTGTTTTCATCATTCCCCAATTTGGTCAGCTAGCCTTACCATGCGTTCTCCTAGTTGTGGCTAAACATAGTGGTAAGTCACCAAACCCTATTGCTTAGTGATAAAGGCCCTCCTCAGTGATGATGGAGATGTCAGGTCTTGGGTTCAGCACGTGATCATAAAACACATTCTCCTCCACTAGAAGTCAAATGTACTCTTCCCACTACCAGGCTCTGAAATATTCACTGTCAAGGATGAAGAACAGGACCACAGCACGCGTTCACATGTGCAGAGACACACACTGGCCCCAGATCCAACAAATATGTACGTTGTCAACTTTGAAGGGATACAACTGCCCTCTGAGGATGCGGGAGGATCCTTTCAAAATGTACTCAATAATGCCTACCAGGGTTAAAAGAATTGATGACTTTCAAGCAAATCAGTCCCCAAAAAGACGTAGTAAAAGGGCAATTTTGTATAGCAGAAAGGGCAAACTCTTTGAAGTCAGACATAGCTTTAAATCCTGAGTCCAACTCCCAACTCCATCACTTGTAAACCGTGTTCATGGGCAAAGCCTCAAGGTCTCTAAGCCTTAGTTTTCTCTTAGGGGTCTTGTGGGCATTTCTAAGACCATATAAGATACCCAGTGTGTTCTGTGGAATCCTAGTCCAAGGAGGTACTGCTTGAACACATGCACACGTGCACACACACACGCTCTCTCATTCACCACACATACAAGTTCCACGGTCAGATCAGTTTGAGAGGAGAAAACTCTCGTAAATATTATACTTGCAATGTACATCAGTACATTAAAAGCTCTAAAGAGTCCTGCAATAAAGTAACCTGTTAAACTTGTTTAGCTAGTGTTCTCTGCAAAACACACTTTTGAATAGTACTTAGTACAATACAAAGTATATAATATATCTTAATAATGGTAGACATGACCTTATAAAATATTCTTTCCCATCCCCTCCTGAGTTCCTACGGCATCTATTTACATGAATATAATGATAAAAGTAGTAGTAGCAGTAATTACTAACAAAATGTTGTTAACATTTTGGTGTTTGATTACACAGCTAATACGTGGTAGACTCAAGATATGAACCAAGATCTGACTCAGCGGCCATTGTGTCATACTGTTTCCCTGTCCCTCGGTGACCCCCTTAAGAGTCGGCCCGTGCTGTGAAAGTTGGAAGGGATCAGTCACTGGCGAACACTTCATCTTACTGACCCCAGACAGAAGCAGCCCCATGGGAGGTGAGAGACCAGAGCTCCTACCTGGTGCCGGACTCCATCTTCGCCGACACATTGGGTGCAGGTCTCCTCAGGGACGCAGCTACCTTCCAGCATGACATGGTGTGAGGGGCAGAAGCAGCCTTCTGAGGGGTGGTCCCCACAGGAACTCGAGTTGCCCTCACAGTGCCGGGAGCAGCCGTGCGCACAGTGGTTGTACACCAGGGATGGGGGGCATGGCATAGCTGCAGACGGAGGAGGAGGTCACTTTGGATGGCTCACACCCACCAGAGGGAACCAAAGGCACATCTGTGTCTAGTACATTCAAAACACCTTCTTTCTGAACACTGGAAATACTGAAATAAATTATCACACTTTCATTCTACATTCAAATAACTTACACATCTGTCATCTCCTTTGGTCCTAACTGGGTAACATGAAATGCAGGATTTCTATCCTCATGACTCAGATAAAGAAACCGAGTCCCAGAGAAGCTGAGCGAGCCTACAGCCAGCTGGTATTCGTAATTTTTAGGGGCACTAGGGACACTCACCACAAAAATCCGTTGTCCTCCAGTCGACACAGACCCCACTGGTCCGACAGAGATGGGCATATGAGGCGATGGCCTCACACACCTGCTCTGGGTGGCAGCTGTCCTGCTGGCAGATGGCATAAAATGTGGCTGGGGCGAGGACCTTGTGACACTCAGCAAACAGTGCCGAAAGGAGGACCTGGCAGTGGGAAGCGCTAGAGGCAGGACACTCCTCCTCGGGAACAGGTTGGCACGTCCTCCCCGGTCGCTGCACAGTCCATTCCTGGATGAGCGTTTTCCAGTCTGTGGTAACTGTGCCATTCCTCAGCATGAAGTCATTGTCCCCATTCTCATCACAGATCCCTAGAGAAACAAGGAAAGAGACAAGGTTTGTGGCTGTTGGTGCCAACACACCGATGCCAGAGACCCAGTCGTTCTCCATCTCCCACCAGTGTCTGAATCTTGCTGCCAGACCCAGGAATACAAGCATCCAAGAGGCCTGGGAATAGATCAAGGAAGGTTTATACATATAAAAAGGGGAGAATCAAGAAGATGTTCTTACCACAGAGGCCGTACATCTTTGAAGCAAAGGTCTTGGGGCTAAGCTGCAGCTGAAACTCATTGTTTTGTGGAGTGAATGTGAAAATGTGGCCAAGGTGATTGAATCTGATCTCATACATGATGGCACCGTAGATGCTGACTTCCATGTCTGCACCCATGTAAGGGACAGAAACCAGTCTCCCATTCACTCCCACCTGCCCAAGAAGAAAATCACTCATCAGCTCTCATATCAATAAGGAATCCTAGAATTTCGTTCTTCGCTTTTCCCTGATTTTACCAACAGCCTCCAACACCCTCCCCCTTCAGCTCCAGTGTTTTCCACAAGCCCTGGTATTTATCAACAGCTCTTCTAGGGGAAGGAATGTCCCAGATCCTGGCAGGAAAGCAGACTATTATCATGCTGTACAGAGAGCCATGCACCTGGAACCTGAAAGGTTCCAGGGATGAACATGCACCTCGAACCTTGAGCCTCTGCACTATACCAGGGAGGATGACCCCTTTGGCATAGGCTGGGAAAGTTGCTGTTTCGCCAGCTCATCAATGTCTCCTCATCACACATCATATCAAACATATTAAGATGCATTCACATCTCATGATAAATACAGTTTTTACTGTAAAAATTTTGGAAGGCTTTTTCTCCTTTTAATTTTAAAGTGTTTATCTATGAGGTACTCATTTAATATGTGACTAGCTATGATTTTTCAGTAATTACTATACGTATTCAACAACTCCTACAAAATGAGATCTAAGCTCTCAGTTGTTTTCACTTAATGTAATATGTGAAATTTATAATTTATAATGTAATATTTATAATTTCTAACTGAACAAGAAGTTGGCATAATATAAACTTTCGTAAACATTTAACCAACCATTTATTTAAATCAGTTTTACAGTTTTCTTTTTGAACTTTGCAACCATACATTTTATTAAGGCCCTAATTTAGGCACTAACTCTTTTCCTTTGGAAGCTAACAGACCCTAGGCACTGGTCTCATGCCTGCTGGGTAAACAGCACTAGTGTCAACCCCAATTTTCTACCAGCGCCAGAAACTGGCACTAACTTCACCCTTTAATTTCACCTAAAACTGGTGCCAAATCTGGGCCCAGAACATAAGATCGCACCAGAACAAGGGAGATGGCAATAAGCCCCTCCTACAAAGACAGTGCTCTGCTAGCCAGGCAGAAGGCTAAGTTCCTAATAGGAGAATCCACTAAAACCAACCACTACCAGGTCTGCGTGGCTATCGCAAGGTTCTGCCGCTGCCTCGCCACGGGGCGCACAGAAAGCTCCTCTCACCTCCATGTCGCTGTGGAGCTCAACGGAGAGGCCGTTGTGTTTCACCTCGATGGATTTCATGCACGCCTGCTGTGCCCCAGGTCTGCACACACCGTTATGGAGAGTCACCTCCAGGTCCTGCTCCTCGTTTTGAAACAGGACATACGAACAGCTCCCAGTCAGCTTGAAATTCTGCCCGTCGAAGGTCACAATGTGCCGGGTAGAGCTGCCCATGCACACACCTGGACAGGGGAGAACAAAGGAGGGATGGGACATTATCCAAACTCCATACAAACAAAGAGGCAGTACGTGGTCCCAAGTTGCACACAGATAAACAGAGCTGCGAGCCGAACGAGCTCTTTGAGGTCCGATAGTTCATTTCCTCCTTTATACAGATTAGGAAACTAAGATTCTGAGAGGCAGAGGGCCTTAGGTAAGTAACACTTGGTCATTAAACATTTTCCTAGAGAAGGCTTAGAAGAGCAAGTATTATATAAAAAATGTGGCAAATTACAGAACCATATTTCAAAAAAAATTGTAATGTGAAAACTGAATGCTCTACTCTGCCTTGGCGTAGGAAACAAAGTTAGGTTCTTAGGGTGTTATGACTCATTGAAATCATGAGGAGCTAAGCAAACCATGAGCTCACAATCTCATTGTAATGAAAGTTCACCTAAAAACACATGTGTCCTTTCAGCTGCCAAGTGACTAATGGTACAAGTGGCCACGTTGACTTGATCCCTTAAGAGATCACACACGAGAAATATTTCCAAAGCCAAAACAAATGGTTGGGTCTCAGCACTCCCTCCTTTGCCACTCATTCATTCACATAATCAACAAATTCTCAAGAGTCCTATTAAAACACCATTTGGGGTTACTAATCGTCTTGCATCTACGTAAGATAATTCAGTGAAAATTCTCCCATGGAAGGCACCCCTGCCAGGCACGATTTGAAAGCTGATTGTGGACCTCAGCGAAGTTGGAGATGAGTTTTCCACACCAACCATCATCCCATCTGTGGTGGTGGGTAAATAAAAGCCCAAGAACTTAGAGGAGGTTCAGGGAGCCAGCGAGGCCCCACAGATGACCCTCACTCGCAGAAAGGCCTGGGCAATCTCCACCCGCATGAGAGACCCGAACCTCAAGGCAACACAGCTGCTGAGAAATGACGAGTCTGGATGTACCATCCAGTGGAGCTGAGCAGTCTCTCCAAGACCTCTTCTACTCAAAATCCCCTAAGTCCCTGAGCAGCCGGTCATTTCCAAGTGACCATGCTGAACGCTACTGGCCTACCGACGTCAGTGCTGCAAGGGATCGCAAATACTCCAGCTATAACTATTGTCAGGTCATAAGGAATCCACCCCAACTTCTAGGAGGATGTAGCAAGTCACAAGGGAAAGAAATGGCGTTAGCTCACACTGGGCAAGTTAATGACAATGGCTCTGCCCACCATGAAATAAACTGTTAGTGTGAAATGGGTACTTCAGAGCCAGAGAAACTTGGGACCGGGTTCCACCCTTGCTTGCACCATGAACTTGGATAAATTACTTCTACATAAACATCTCTTACCTCACCTGCTCTCTGAACTGACAGGGAGGATTTCCGGGATACACTTTTAGTCGAAAATTGCAAAGCTCATTTGTAAAGAAGGAGAAGCCAGAAATGAATGAAATTGGTTACCTCTGGGGAATAACAGGTGGGAATGAGTAGAAAGGATGAAGGAAAGAGAAGAGTAACATTTCCAAGTTTATATGATCCTAGACTTACAGTGGAGTTACATCCCACAAAATTCGTCGTAAGCTGAAAATACCCTGAGTTGAAAATGCATTTAATGTGCATGACATAATGAACCTCATAGCTTAGTTTAGCCCACCTTGCACGTGCTCAGAACACTTACATTAGCCTACGGTGGGAGCCTTCCATCAGCAAAATCATCTAACACAGTGAACACGCTGTAGCGTGTCAGTCGTTCACCCACGGGATCGTGCAGCTGCTGAGAGCTGCGGCCCACTCTGCTGCCCGGTATCACGACAGAGCATCGTGCTGCACGTCACTAGCCCAGAAGTGACCAAAATTCAGGATCTGAAGTATAGTTTCTACTGACTGCTTATCACTTTCACACTATTCGTAAAGTCAAAAACCTGTTAAGTCAAATCACTGTTAAGTCAAGGGTCGTCTGTATACCTTTCTATAGTGTTCTGACATTTAAAACTGAGATAATGCTTCACAAACCAAAGACAAATACATAATTAAAATCAGCAAAGATGATGAGGGACATCCAAAGTGGAATACAAACAGAAACTAAGTAAACTAATGGTGACGAATGACATAACTACACTGAAGGGAGGGAGGCAGCCTAAATAACTTTGGGGGAAACTTACTACGCATACGCAGAGGCCAAAAATAAGAACTGTATATAAATATTATACTCTCTAGTCAGTGGATTTGTTTTTTGTGAAAGCATTGGTTAGGAACCCTGAAACTACTTTGTGGGTATTCTGGGATTAAACCAATGTATAAATCTATTGTGAATACTGAGAGCCAGGTTCCTGTCTGAGAAAGGAAGGGATGTAGACATGTCAAAAGGGCGGGAAAGCACAATTGAAAGGGCTCCCTGTGGCCAAATCTGGGGCCATTTGAGCAAGAAAATAAATAATGCTAGTAACTGATTTATCCCATGGAATAAAATAAGAACTGTTGAGTCTATATTGATACAAATAATTAATTGAGTTAATAAATAACAGAGAAGAAAATCTCTTCCTTTCCATAGAATTCAAACTAACAAATATGGAGGGGATGATGGAAGTTGAAAATCATTATTTGGCAAACACCACAGTAACAACTGTTTCGGGCAAGGATTATCAATGCATGCTAAACTTAGTGGGTGAAAAATACATTTCCATAATTTCAAAGTATCTCTGCACATGATAATTATTAAGTGCAAGGAGGGAAATAAATACGTTTCAGTGAAGAAACCAGGTGAATACCACCCTAACCAAGTGATGATACAGAGCATCCCCAATAATGGGGCAAAATGGTATCATGTGCCTCCTCCTGATACACCAAAAACAACACAGTATGTCTTCTGGGGTATTCTTGACAAAACACGTAACCTGAATTTAACCCAAATTGAGGAAAATTCTGCAAAATTACTAGCCAGAACTCTTTAAAACATCAAGGTTGCCCTGGCCGGTGTGGCTCACTGGATTGAGTGCCGGCCTGCAAACCAAAGGTTGTAGGTTCAATTCCCAGTCAGAGTACATGCCTGGGTTGCAGGCCAGGTCCCCAGTAGGGGGCATGCGAGAGGCAACCACACATTGATGTTTCTCTCCCTCTCTTTCTCCCTCCCTTCCCCTCTCTAAAAATAAATAAATAAAGTATTTTTTTAAAAATCAAGGTCATAAAAATCAAAGAAATACTAAGGAATTATTACAGATTTAAGGAGACTATGGAGACATGACAACTAAATGTAATGTGTGATTCTCGGTTGAATCCTACACCTGAAAAAACAGACATCAGTTGGATAAGTGGCAAAAACTGAGTAAGATAATAGTGTTTTATTGATGTTAATTTTGTGGTTTTGATCATTATACTGTGATTATATAAGATACTACAATCTGGATAGAAGTGTACAGGAATTCCTTATATTATTTAAGCAACTTTTTTGTAAGTCTGAAATTATTCAAAAGAAAAAGTTTTAAACTGTTTAAAAAAAAAAAAGCCAAAATCTAGTTTTACCACACCTAAAGCCTTTCGCTCATTTTGAGGATATAAAAAGAATCAGAGAGGTATTCTCTGATTGATGGATCGAATTTAAGAAGACACATACTTGAAGAGAGCTGCTACTGTGCTACAAGTCTCACATCCCCCCATGCCCCACCAGGGTCAAATGGGACACCCCAGCCTAATGAGAATGACTTCCAAGAGGCCACTCCTAGAGATGGGTTTGTGTTCTCTGCAGTGATGAGACCAGTGTCCAACATACACCTGAAGAATCTAGAAGAGAGAAGCTATTGCGATTGGCCAGAGGTGGCCGGGCAGCAAGAGGAAGACTGGCTACTGTTTGGAGAATTAGGTACCCTCCACTCCAACAGTGGGACGAAGACATATATGAGTCTTGGGGACCAGATGTAGGGTCTACAGAAGAAAAACATGGCCTGATGTTGTTCTAAATCTGATCCTAAGAGAACTTCTGCTACAGGACAAGGAGGACCCCAAAAGAGAGAGAGCCTATGACACGCTTAATGTGAAAAAAGAAACAGCAGAGCATCAGGGAGAAGCAGCAACCAGCCAAAGCATAGAGGCTACTTCTTGCACCCCAAGATGGAGCATCAGAGGAATAAGAGGAGGCCGCTTAAGAAATCAAGAGACCAGGCCAGAATCAGCAACTGCCTAAGCACCTGTGAGGCCGGACGGCGCAGAGCCTCCTCACAGAAACACAGTTGCATCAGAACCTCCCGGACCTGCCGAACCCCCTTCCAACTCCCCGCTCTCCGTGCTCCAAGCAGCGGAAGAAGCTGACCTCTCCCCTTTCCCAGGGGCAGGCAGCCCAAACGGGGGTGAGGGTGGTGTTTCAACTCTAATTCAAGGTCAAGGCTCTGATTAGTACACAGGAGAGGGCATTTAATTACCAAATTAGGGCTAATTTTTACGATTTAAAGGGGCCGTAGAACTCATTACAGATAAACAGAAGTCACCTGAGGTCTAGCCATTCTTATCCAGTCCGGGGAGGAAATTTATCTCCCTAAATAAATTCTGAAGGGCAAGTAAAAACAAAACACAGTTTTTGTCACATCCTACTAGTGATAAACATAATAATTTTTCAATCTGTTCAACATAATAATTATAATCTATTCACTGCTGAACAGGGATTATCATAAGCAGCCATTCCCAACCAAGAGACAGAGGACTCCCCACCCCGATGGATGAAAGCTTTCCACAGGCTTGCATGAGACAGAGTTGAAGATGTCCTTCTCTTAAACCAGGCCACTGTGATGATAAACTATTTGCACCCACCTCTGATACAGCTACACATGTGACTGGGGTTCTCTGGGGGCCTCTCTCTCACTATTGCACTTCCACTGCATAGATTCCTAAAGGTCACCAACAGCCAAGCTGAGCCCTGAACACATATAATCAAGTTCTTCCTTCCGATTCTGCATGACCGGAGAAGTGCCCTCCAAAGACAGAGGAAGAGAACACGGGTGCCTAAGACTGAACGAAAACATGTCCAGAGAACATGAGAGGGAGAGAACATGGGTCAGGGCAGCATTTGCGTGTGGTGAGGAGGGAAAGGGCACTTCTGGGATGGTCAGCCTCTGGTCTACCTTTCTGCACAGCCCGGCTAAAAGCACGGCCCCTGTAACACTCCCGGCTGGTGAAGCCAAGGACTCACAGGGGCAGGTCCAGCGGCAGCCACAGGTCTCTTCCACTCTGATAGGGGCCTGGCTGTTGGGGCAGGAAGGCCGTGGCCCCCGATCACAGTTGACCCGATGACTATTCAGCAAGGTCTGGCCATCTGGCAGGCAAGTCACTGTGTGGCACTGATCTGGCAAGGTCCAGACATCCCCGGGCTGCAAAAAAAAGAACCAGATTTAGGCAGGACATAGGATGAGACACTCCCACGCTACACCCACCTGCAGGACTTAGACATAGACCTAAAAGGCAAGGTGTCAGGACACGGAACACAAGATTCTCAGGTGGACCTTCCCTCACCCCAACCCCCCAAAAAACAGGAAGTAATAGTAAAAAGTAGAACTAGACTAAGGCCAAAAGAAGGAAAGAAAAGTTAACAAGGAGAAACAAGGGCCAAAAATACGCATTTCTGATTTTTCTTTGAAAGTCAACAGAAGGGAACTTACCCTCTTCTCATTCCCATCTTCATCCATGCAAACTCTAACAAACCCTGAAACAAATGCAAATGAGATCTGAGTTCCCGCCTATCGCCCAGAAATTCTAAGCCATTCACAATGCCCGCTTGGGCTACCCCAGCTAGTTCTTCGAGTCAATTTAACTCTGAAAAGAATCAGTGAATTTCACAGCGAAGGTGTGGGTATCCCAGGTAAGAGGCGGGTATCCCGTGGTTCTTCGGGCTGGTTTTGTGGTTCTTTATAATGTGATGCTGGCAATGCTAATCACATGCCAATAACTGTGGCTCATAAAGGTTTTTTCACAGTCAGTGTCTCCTTTTCCTCTTTGGGAGATCAATGCCAATGGTAGGGAGTAGGGAGGAAATGAGGGAAGATCCTGAAAACGTCAAAGAGATCTGGAAAATTCCAACCAGGAAGAGAAGGCAATAACAACTCTGTAGTAAGTTTTGACTCATTGCTAATCACATTAGGAAAACATATCAAACCTGGTCAAAGAAGCCATATATGGTTAAAGGAAGGTTTCTAACCTTAAGCCATCTTGAACCATGGTGCTTTGACCTTATATTCTATGTTACTGTATTTCCAAAGCCCTATATGTCCTTGCTGAGAGTGAGCACAGAGCACAGGGAAGAAGACCACGACCTGCAGGATGCTGAGCCTCCCTGTTCTCTCTCCCACTTCTTTATCCGTGATCTCCATGCGCAGTTATGCAACGGCTTTTTCTGCTAAATTTTGAATGGGCAGTTAGAATGGAAAGAGGGCTCTGCACAAAGAGCTCTCCTGTAGCCCCTTGGAGGTCAATACCACAGACTTTCCATGAGCAGAAACTTAAAGGTCCTGGTCTATATAACAATCTTCATTCAAGGCCAGATCTGTACATGGGCACCCTCAGGTCTCTGAAATACATTTTGCGGTCTTTGTTTCTGCTTTTGGAGGAGGAAAAAAAAATATTACAAGACTCACCAGAGCACAGCTTGTGGAGGAAGGAGTTGCCCAGGGTGACCATGGTGGGGAGGTCTTCAATTCGCTGGAGCTGCACCACATTGGAGCTGGCGCCGGGGCCCGCTAAGATTCTCAGCTGGGCTGTGTCATACCGATCCCCAATTCCGATGGGGAACACTGTCACTCCTGGAGTTAGCAGAGGAATAAGAAGGGGTCTCTATCAACCTGCTTTGGTCAGAGGGGCACAAAACGGACTCGCCTGAAGCTACACCCTGTATCTGTCCAGAGCCTTGTGGTTTCCAGACTGGTCGCATACACATACCCCGTGAGGAGGGTGTTCAGTCAGTCCCCAAATGTCAGTGAGCTCGTACTCAGTGTCAGGCACTATTGTAAGCAATGGGGGTGCCGTGAACCAAGCAGATGAAGTCCCTGTCCTCATGGAGCTTACACTGGAGACAGGCAGACAACAAACACACAAAGAAGCAAATATCTGGTGTTGATATTTCAGACATGGATAGTGCTTAGGAAAAAACAAAATGGGACATGCGGGTGCTCAGAGGCAGAAATGGGAGTTATTGTTTCATACAAGGTGGCTGGAGATGTGTTCCGTGAAGAGGGGACAGTTGAGTGAAACCCTGATGTCAGGATGGAAGGAGCCAAGAGGATACCCCCAGCAGAGAGAACATGGGGTGCCAAGGCCACAGAGCAGAAGTGTGATACACACCCCAGAGTGTCAGGAGTAGAGCAACAGGAGACAGAGTGGGGCACAGATCATGCAACGCTTCACAGGCCACAGGAAGGACCTAATGAGTTCTCTGGATGAAATGGGAAGCCAGCCAAGATTTTGGAGCAGACGAGTGACATGGACTGAAGGGTCACTACAGCTGCTGTGTTGATTATGCACCACAGGGAACAAGGGTGGAAGCTGGGCTCCAGTTAGACAGACGTTACAATAATCCAGGTGAGAGAGGATGAGGATTTGGATCGGGTGGTGTGATGGTGGTGGCATGCCCTGGTGCAGTTCTCAGTATACTTTGAAGATGAAGCTATAGTTTGCCAATGGGCTGGATGGAGGCATGAGAGAAAAGGGGGAATCATGGATGCTGAGGCTCTGGACCTGAGCAACTACAAGGCTGGAATTGCCATTTTTTAAGATGAGAAAGACTGTGAGAAGAGGAGATTTCGGTGTCAAGGTCAGGAACTGGATTTATATTGACTTGCTTGTTGGAGCATCGAGATGGAGTTGAAGTGAGAGATCCAAGCTAGAGATGGGGATTTTGGAGTCAGTGGTATATAAATGACCCTGAAGGAGACCACCCAGGGGGCAAGGGTGAGAAGAGAAGAGAAAACATCACAGGGTTGAGTAATGAATATGTGCACACCCATTTACAGATGAGAAACTGAGGTCTTAAATGGTTAGATGGCCTGCTCTACATCACAGCTGTTTCCCCCAGACCATAATTACTTCCTTTCCCGATGAAAGTCTTTCTTTGGAGTCTAACTACTAAAGAAGGTCTCCGTCCTGAAATATCTCCAATCAGTTCTCCATAAGCTCTAGGTATGTGCAATTTGCTTAAGGCTAGAGTTGATATTCTGCCAGCAACTTTACAGCTCTCGTAAGCTGGTTGTATCACCCAAGGAAATATCTTTTCCTTTTTAGAGTCCTTTTCCCTAAAACAATAGATTTCATAACCACATCATCAACATTCACTCAACAAACATGAAGGGGACACCTATTTTGGGCATCATGCACAGGTGACACAAAAATAAGCGAGATTTTGCCCTTGCCTTCAAAGAACCACCAGTTTGCGCAGGAAACAGATGTATAACAAAAAAAACATACAATGTGATTGGCATATTTTGAGTAGTTTGGATGTGGCGCAGAAAACAGAGTGACTCACTCACAGGAAGACATCGGCAAAAAGACAGTTCCAGAACAAGGTCTAAAAGATGAACAGTTCTCCAGGTGGCCTGGGAGGACTTAACACCATCCACTCCCCCAGCCCTCCCTCGGCACCTCACCGTCTGTCTGGGCTCACACTCTGTTGACGTTCAGAGCACAAATTCTTATGGGACACCAAGGCCGGGTCACACCGATATCATCCCCTTCCTAAAGCAGCAGCCTGTCTCTTGTCCATCCTGCACCCCGCAAAGCCATCGGGCTGGTACTGGAAAAGGGCTCTGAATACCTGAAGGTCCCTCATGGTTCTCAAGGCCCCGTAAGGAATCCCTCTGGCCTCAGACATGTGAGAAACCAAGACACCACTTTAAAAAGGAAAAGTGTGAGGTAGGACCCACCCTTGGACACAGAGGGAAAATATGGAGCAATTAAAGGTTAAGATCAAAAGAATGCAGACAAATGACCGGTAAACGTACAATTGTTACTACTTGGTTTCCAAATAACACAGGGATTGGATGATTCCCTGCTGTTTGAAACTAGGTCCCATGTGGGCCTTGAGCATTTAAATCAGCCAGGACCCCCGAAAATAACACTTTCCCACCTTCAATCCTCTAGTAGCTTCGCACAGTCTCAGGACTGTCCACTGGACACTTACGGTTGGATCTGGCGGCATCAGCTGCTGCAGCCACCGAATCCGTGGAGACACCCATGACCAGGACAATCACCACCTTAGAGGCTCCAGGTCTGGCACCGTGGACTTCTGAAGTGATGTATCGCACAGCAAAGCCCAAAGCATCCCCTGAGAGTGGAGAACAGGTCACATCGAGTCAGTCGTGACCTCTGGAAATGGAGTTTCTGAAGCCAGCTGGGCCACCTGCCTCCAGGTGGATCCACAGGCCACCAAAACAGAATGATGCAGAGACTCGGAGAGTCTCACACACGGGTGAGATCTAGACGAGATCTGAAAGAGTATCTAGGCCCTCAATGTACAGGAAAGAAATCTAAAGCTAAGAGCAAAGTGACTGGCCGAGGTCACTTGTCACTTATGCCAAGACTGGCGACCAGACACAGCCCCTGTACCCCAGCCCACAGCACCACGGTACCAATTTTGCTGGGGCCTCCTTCCTGCTGCATATAGTCCACGAGGCTCATCAGGTGGGTCTTGTCCTGGGGCACGTTCCACGGCACGTCAATGGTGGTGATGCTTCCGTACTGCAGCACCGACACCTGCATGAGCTGAGGCCCTGACGCAGAACGAAAACACAGAAGAGCCCTTTGGAGCAGGTGGAGCCCCAGGAAGGGCCCTTTCCAACCCGCTCCCTCGGGTGCTTCACTCACCTATATTGGCTTTTGAAATGAAAGCCTTGGTGAAACTCTTCATTTCGTCAAAGTAAGAAGCTGGAGAGCCGGAGGAGCCGTCCAGGAGCAGGACAACGTCCAGGGGCTTGCTACAGTCTGCAACAAGAGCAGGGAGGTGAGCACACAGCACCAGCAGGGGGCCGCCCACTGCAGCAGACACCCGCTTTCAACGGGCAGGCACGCAAAGTGCCCCCGACCACATGGCACCATCCAGGGAAGGTGTCACTGTTGGTCCTGCAGGGTGGCGAGACGAGCCACCGAGGAGGGAAGGGCCCAGGTCTGGAGGCACTGGGAAGACCCCAGAGCCACACCAAGGCCATTTAAGTGCCTCCCGAGAAGAGCAAGAGGCGTCTGCTCCCTCGGGACGAGGAGGCTGCCATTCTTCTAGAATTGGGAGAGATACTAGAGCAACCAAACAGGGAGACGGCAATAGGAAATGGAGCAGCAGCAAATCCCTGGAAAATGAGCTTGCGGGTCCTCAAGTCTCATGGGTAGGTAAGCGCTTTAAAGTCTTCCATTATCATGCCCGCATGCTCAGTGCCGGTGCTCGTGGGAAACACTGTTTGAACACAGAGTCCTGGTCAGAGTGCGGGAAAAACTCCGGCCTCGACACCATTCTGAGACCTGATAAGATGATGTTATTATCGTTCCCCTCTGCGGAACTATGACAAGAATTTAAATAAACCTGTGGCTCTGATTAAAACAAGAACGAAGAAGCAAAGGCACTGATACCAGGCGTGAGAATGAAGAGACACTAGAAGAAGGCTAGTTACTCCGGGATGCTCCCCAACACACCAAATAAGGAGGCTCGAGAGCTAGGAATTGATTAGACAGTGCTGCTCGTTGAGAGATTAAGGCAGTAATAATCATAGCAGAAGCAGCAAGCGTTTTTTGAGCACTTGCTATGTGCCGAGAACAATTCTAAACACTTCTCAAGTAAGCACGTTATTATCCCCATTTTATAGATGGGCTGATAAGCACAGAAGCACTTACCCAAAATTATTATCAAAAAAAATTGCCCGAAATTACAATTTTCGGTAAGTGGCAGAGGTGAGATTCAAACCAAGGCCTTCTGGCTACAGAATCTGAGGACGTAACCTGTCACCTAATTTCCAGACCTCGCCCCAAAGAATGTCAGCTACTTAGGATAACTGTATCCATCCAGGGTGGTCAAAAAGCTGATAGTCACTAAATTTAACAGGTTACCTCCAAGGCAGGGAGTGGGATTGGATGGGATGAGGCTGTGTGATAAACACATATTCTTTACTCCATATCTTTGGTATTATTTAAATTTTAACAATAGACTTGCATTACCTTTGAATTTACAAGAAAAGATCCCCCTCAATAAAGGAGCACAGATGCATCTCCTTGTCTGGGAGGTGAGGACACAGGCCCTCTGAAGGCGGGATGTGACCAAAGGCACCGAGTGGGCGAGCCAGGATTAAAGCCCAGGAGTCACACCTCTGCCAAGGTCACCCCCAGCCTGGCACCTGTGTGAGGTGCCCACATACCTGGGGCAGGGGAGAGGGTGGGGATCTGCAGCCCCTCTCCAGTACAGCACGTCTGTAGCACCAGATCAGGGGCCTCCCTGGGGAGCATCTCAAAGTCCTCGATGAGGATGGGGGCGTTAGGCCAGCCGATCCTCTCCAGCTCCGGCACATTGGCATGAGGGCCCACGCCAATGGGCACCACCTGGATGTCTCCGGGCATCCGCTTGATCACATCAGAGGCGGGGCTCCCTGTGACCATGTAGACCAGGTTAGGTGCCTGCTCCCGGTCCCCCTGGCTGGTTGAGAAGCTATGTTCGGACACGTACTGCAGGGCCAGCCCCGTGTTAGTGCTGTTCCCGCCCTGGTAGCGGATCTCACGCACCCGCTGCAGGACGTCCCCCTTGGACTGTGACTCGCGGAAGGTCGACTCCACGGTCACCGTGTACGAGTACTGCAGCACTGTGATGTGGATGCTGTCCTGGCCCACGTCCACCCGCCGGACCACCTCCTCCACGAACTCCTTGCTCCTGTTGAAGTTGGCCTCACCAATTTGGTCCGACCCTTCCAGAACAAACACCACATCCAGAACCATGGAGTTCCTCTTGGGTCCGAGGGTCGAGACCCCCAGGTGTTCTGGGCCCACAGTGACTTGTGCCACAGGAGGGGGCTGAGTAGGTGCGGGCACTTCGGGAGCTAGGTCACAGAGGTAGCTGATAATCTCATCCCTTCGTTGCTCCAGCTCGTCCACACTGCTCACCACAAAGGCCTTGTTCTCAGGGGCCTGTTTCTCGATGAGGCGGATCTGCTTGAGGTTCACGTGGGGTCCAATGCCCACCGGGACCACAGTGACTTTCTTCTTCTTCAGGCCCTGGACATAGCGGACCAAGTTCCGGGCAAACTTCGGGGGCTCCTGGCTGGCCATGAGGAGCAGGGCAATGCGGGAGGCCTCGGGGCGGTCAACCTTGCCGAAGATTTGGTAGAGCGTGTATTTGAGGACCTCAGTGGTGGAGGCCACCGTGCTGCCCGCATACTTCACCTGGCTGGCGATACGCCGTAGCTCTGAGGGCCGCTTCCGGTCCCGGAGCTGGATATAGGCATGGGAGCCCTCATGGTACTCCACCAGGGCCACACGGATCCGCTTCTGGGAGATGTGCAGGCGCTCCATGGTGTTCACCACAAAGACCTTCAGTGCTTCAAACTCGGCCTCAGACAGCTTAGAGGAGCCGTCCAGCAGGAAGACCAGGTCTAGCAGCTTGCTGCAGTAGAGGTCGTGCAGTGGCGGCTCAGGGGTGTCCTCCACGTACGGGGTGGTGGGGCTGACTGGGCTCTCCGTGGGAGGCACCTCTAGGCCTCCAGGCTCCCTGCAGGCTTCACAGGTGAGGTTGATACCATCACAGTGACTACAGGGGAAAAGAAACAGAGATGGTTCGGGAAGAAGTGCTCAGCACCTCTCGGCCCTGCTCAGGACCAAGGCACCCATTTCCATGCACCTGCCGCCCCGGCCCTCCTGAAATGCAGAGCTCCCACAATCACTCACCACCCACGTGAGACATCCTTCCTTAAGACGTGTCCCCACATAGCATTCCTACACACACACACACACGCACAACACACACACACACACAAAGGCTTCCCTTGATTCTACAAGCCAAAGCTTCAACCTATACTAGAACGTGAAAAAGAATCTTTCTTGCTTCCAGGCCTGCCACACAACCATTGGATGTGGATCTTTTTTCAGCCTACATCTCTAGCAATATAAATATTTCATTATAATCCAAACCTTCTGCCAAGTAACTCCAAAGACAAATATTGCTCAAAAATGTTGACACTGACCAGGACTTGTAAATGTTCTACTGAAGATAAATGCTTTATGGTATTTATTATAACAGAACGTAAAATGTGTGAATTTTTGTACCATGCTTAATATGTTGGGCCTTCAGGAAGAGAGGAAAAACTGGACTAAACATATTTTTGGAAAGGTGAATAAAGATTCAAGGTCCCAGCTTTAGCTAGCAGAAGACAGCACCTGGGAGTAGTATGTGGAGGTCTCCAAGATGTTAGACGGGGCAAGTCGGGGGCTCGTTCATTCATTCCTTCAGGGGACATACAGGGGGCACCTATCACGTGCCAGGAACCAGCGAAGCCCTGCACCCGGCCCCAAGCACAAGCCATGAGTCTTTAGCAGAGCAGTTGCCCCTGACACAAATTCCAACATTACCAGTCCAAATTTCAAGTCCCTCCTGGTCACTTCTCCCTTTCACCAGTGTCTCAGAAAGCGTCAGGCTATGCCAGACCCCAGGCTAGGACCTTCTCCTTTACGAACTCTTGGCCTTTGAGGCAACTTGCCTTCTGCACCCCCGTAAGGCCAACGGGCAGCAGCGTCCGGAGCCCGGGAAAGTGTGCCCCATGGCTTGCTTCCCAGGCCACGTTCAAGGCTGCTTCACAATTACTGTTCACACCTGTTTGACTCTGCGATATGTGCCCTGGTAGCTGCTCCTCCCTGTGTGCCGTCAGAGAGGGGGGGAGGCGGCTCGACACGCTCCCGAGCTGTGGCTCAGAGCCCCATGCCAGCCTCGGGCTCGTTCTTTACTCCTTAAAGCCTCCTTTCAGCATAGGGAGAGTGGATAGGCAGGGTCTCACAGGGAAGTTAATTTCTACTTCCTCGTGGCCCACACAATTTATGGCTTCAATCTTTGTTAACAGTGCATGAGTGACATACTTTTGAGTTTCCTGTGTGTGCTAGCAAGCTCACCCCGGGCAGTGCGCACTCTTGTTTGTACAGATGGCTGCGGCGGGATCTGACTCTGGCAGCTGCGGCCACAGCCCCTTCCCCGGTGAATTTAAGCTCTCAAGTTTAAGTTCACACAAGAAGTGGTATTGAATACATCGACATCCAAATACATGTTCCTCGCTTAAGAGCAGGACTTCACAAGCTCAGGGCTCGCCCTGGGGACTTGTTCCCCCTCCTCAAATTCCCCCGTTCCCAGAGAACCCAAGCAGCGGAGCTGCGCTGAGTGTCTTCCCTCCCGGTTACAGAGCCCTGTTCCGGGACCTGGTTGGTGGCCCAAAGGTGTCTACACTACACCGAAGGGTCAGGGCCGTGTCTCACTTTGCTCCCCCACATCCCCACCTCCGGTGAAAAAGAAGAAATCTGGCTTTCAACAGATGCCTGTCCCAGGCTAGATGTGATCTCCAGGAATGATAAGAGACCTCACCCATCCTTCAGTGAGAAGAGATTAAGAAGCCTAACTGCTCTCTTAAGAGATATTTTCTGGAGAAATGGTCTACTCTGTTCTTAAAGAGAGGGAAACAAACTCAACAAAAGCTACCTCTCAACTCACATAGTGAGGAAGTTTTCCCAAAATCCACCCCTCTGAGCAGGCCCCCAGAGAAGATAGTAAAACCCATTCTTCAAACCACCAGGTTTTACCAAATCTGGCAGTTCTTAGGATCACTGGGGTTCAAGGTGATTTTCTTTCCAGAGGCAAAGCGCCGGCCAGACACCTCACACACCGGGCAGTCTTCGGGGTCCACGCAGGTCTGCAGAAGCTCATCCAGGATTTTCCCTGCATGACAAACTTCTCATTAGGAGCCAAAGCTCTCACCTTTTCCATAAGGAAAAGTTACTTTTAACTGAAGGGACCTGTCCCAGAAGCCAGCTCTGTGTGACTCCCCAAGAGTCACCGCCCCCAACACGGAGGGAGCAACTTTTGTTCCCTGGAAGAACTGAATGCCCTGCCCTGCAGAATTGGACGGGGGAGTCTGTCACCCTACCTCCCCGCCCCCAAGCCTTAGCTCAAATGAAATCTTATCTTTCTTGAGGTTTTTTTTTTTTTTTTTGCTTCCCTAAAGAACCATTTAGTAACTCTAGGTCTGTGCCACCCAATACAGCAGCCATACATACAGTAACCTGACAAAAGCCATCGCTGGCCAGGCTTTGATGGAATGACACCAGGAAACTGAACCCAGGGTTCTAGGGTCAGGGGTGGGGCACCACTAGGTCAGGCTGAGATGACGGAGGACAAGGAATCGCCTTTCCTGACAACCTGTCCCATCCCTCCAGCCGGTCCCCACAGAGGGCAGGTGACTGACCCGGAGGGCAGTGGGCGTGGCAGCCTTCCACACATCGCACAGGGCACGCCAGGGGCTCGGGGTGCTGGCACGTGGCGGGGCAGGCAGGGGCACAGCTGTTATAGCGCCACTCGCACTCATACCCGTTCTCCCGGAGGTTCCTCTCCTCGCAGCTCTGGGCTGTGTGGACGGAAGAAATGAGCGTAACCGGCAGAGCACAGGCGGCCCCGGGCAGCCTGAGAAGCAGGGACTGAGCAGAGCCCGTGCAGGCAGCGGTGAGAGAGGGGCGGCGAGGGCACTGGGGGAGGTGACGAGCGGACTGGGGGTCTGAGGAGCTAAGGAGTCGCCAGGGTTAGAGGCGTCTGAACGTGCGAAGCTCCTAAACCAGGAACCTACTGGTTCTGAATCAGTTCCCCATATAAAAACAATCTGCTGCTTACAGCCGAGGAAGGCCTTCCATAAATGAATGAGTTGATCACTCATGTTGGCAAATATGATAGTGTCTAATTAAAGATAATATATTCACTTCCCTCCTCTTTGCATTACTGTTCCCACCTTTCCCTCCTCCAGGATTTCTCCAGAATAAGGGTCTCTACATAGTAATGTCTTCAATCCCTGTCCCTTGTCCCTCTTCACACACATCAGTGTCCTAACTCCCTTCTTCCCTCTGCCACGCATCCCCATATTAGAGCTATGCCTTCTCTTCCAGGTGTCACCCAGCACTCCCACTTTAAGGTCTTAAAGTCTAGATGCATGAGGGTTGAGAGGAGATCCTGAGGGACATCAAGACTCACGACACAATGTGGCTGTCCTCCAGGTCACCACCTTGCCATGCTGGGCACATACGTGAGCGTAGGCAGCAATGGCATCACAGAAGCAGGCACAGTCCCCGACAGACTCACAGGAGCAGGTGTCATAGACACAAGCATCCAGGAATGGTTCCGGGTCCACCTGCAAGGGAGCCTCAGGGTGGCCTAGGCCTGGGACCAGACTTAGGTACTCTGGCTCTCGGTCTGGGTGGGAATGTCCTGGGGGTCACAGTAGGGAAAAGGGGGCTCCAGTGACACATGCTGGTTACTCTCTTTCCTTGCCTCCATCCAGCAAGAAGAAAAAGGGAATACATCAGGACACTCTCAAGTTGCCTCACTGAGGGGCGACGGGACTAGTTTGCTGGACAGTAGGATCAGGTTGCATACAAGTACTCCTGGGCTCTGACCCCAAATCTACATGAAGAAGCAGCCTACCCACCATCCATGTTATCACGGGAACCACTCCCACCTTCCCCACAAACATGCTACTACACACGCAGTGGCCTTTTTCAGGGTAGCTGGGAGAAGAATGAATGCAGATACTGAATGGGTTGTTCTTTCCAAGACCTTCCAACAACCCTGACTCCCCGCCCCGACTCCTCTCGCTGTCTTCACTCTCCCAGTCCAGGTGCCTAGGGTTTCCACCAAACCAGGGAATCCGGAGTATCCTTAGGAGTCCTCAGGGACTGAAAATCATTGGATGGACAGGTGGAGAACTGAAATGCAGGTATTCAGCCAGTCACGCCCACGTTGGTGGTGCTACACCACACCATGCGTGGGTTTGGGGATTTCTTCACCACCATTGGAGATAAAGACACAAAAACAAGCCATAAAATGAGGGTTCAAAATCACTGGAGTTGAAGAGGGATTTTTGAGACAAGACCTAGGAGTTAAAGGGTTTTATGAGGGCAGAGGAGAGGGTGCTCAGAGCTGAAGACGTAGTGAGGTGACAGGAAAAGGAAATTCCTGGCTCTCATGGTAGAGACGAGATAATTCGTGGGGACAAAAAACCTAAGACTGAGACCAGAAAAGAAGCAGACGCCCAGAAGAGACAAATGACTTGCGGGCATTGCTTTCCTCACAAACTGTCAATTCCCCTTCCTGTTTCCCAGCCCAAGACAAGAAAGGGAGTGAAGAAGTGACCCGACCATCACTTCGAAGGTTCCAAGGCAGCGTCCACAATTAGAGGCTCGCACTCTGAGTGCCCAAGCCACTGGCCAGCCCTCGGTGCTCTCCTGCCTCTGCTGACCCCCACAGCCCTCACCAGCTTGTTGCAGTCCTGGAAAATGTCACTGGTGAGGATCCTGCAGGAGGAATCCACCATGGTCTGCTTCATGATGTTGTTGCGGCAGCTGGCAGGGGACGAGTCCAGCGGCACCTGGGGAACAGGGCAAGAGATCACAAACAGATCCAAACAGTCAGCCCAGAAGGATCCGAGAGACCCTCTGCAGGTCCTGCCACCCCTGCAGTGCTGACCAGCCACCACCTGCCACCCACCACCCACGGCCCACATGGAGACCCCAGGCGTACCGTCCTAGTATCAGCACACTGCGGGTTCACTTTCCAGGAATTGCCAAAGTCCACGGGGTCTTCCTCCACTTGGAGATTGCTGCCGGTAAAGTCATTGTTCTGGATGCCGTCGAAGTTCCCACAGAGGCCACACACCCGCTCCTGGTGGACACAGGTTGAGAGTGTGAGCACGGCAGACCTCGGGGCCCATTCCGATTCGGGGCCAGGAGGGCTCCAGACAGCAAAGGAGGCGGGCTTATCTGAGGAAGAGGAGGGTGGGCGGGGGCAGGGAGGTAGACCCAGAAGGAGACAGGGGCGATCAGCAAAGCCTTGCCCTTGCCAAGGCCTCTTCCCGGCCTTCCTCGCTGACCTCATGGTAAAATTAAAGAGAAAAGATCATTCACAAAGAGGCAGCCTGCCCGCGTCCCGTAGTTGGCCAAGGGCAGAAGCGGGAATTAGGCACCCTTGGCCCTGGTATCTCCAGTGTAAACTGTCATTCTCCCCAGTAAGGCCTGAGCAGAGAGAGCAGCTGGTTCATCATTAAATCAATGAAAGCGGAGAGGTCTGAGGAAAGAACGCCCTAATCCTACTTGCCCATGGACAGGAGTTGGGGGGAGGGTTGCAGAAGGGGCCGTTGCCTGGAGAGCCGCAGCCCGCTCAGAGCAGGCTGGCCGGGATTCTGTGTATACCAAATGCCACCAGAGCTGACATAATATTGAATTCATCTCTGTGTTCACCTGTCACAGTGTCAGTGTACAAGTCCCAAACAAGTAATTACTAAATGAACAGAAACCATCACATAAGAACTATAGGAAGAACTGGAAATATTTGGCCTGGAAAAGAAAAGGTGCTATGCTCTTACAACACATTTGGAGCCCCGTTTTGGGACAAAGAGATGTGACTTATTCTATTTTTCTTCAATATGGAGAATTTGGTTTGGTACAATGGGTATGAGTTACTAGGAAACATGTAAGAATGTTCCCACAGTTGGACAAAAGGCCTTACAGTCCCACAGTATGGCCAGTATGGCCCCTGCCACCTCCTGACCCTGGTTAACCTCCATTCTCCCCAAGTCCCTCTGCTCCAGCCACCTTGCTCAGACAACTCCGAACACTGTCCACCCTACGGCCTTTGCATGTGCCTAAATTCTCTCATCTAGATACCTGTGTGGTTCGCTCCTCCCTTTCTCTGAAGATTCTGCTCCCACATTCCCTTTTCAGACCACTCACCTTCCCCTAGAGGTCAGGAGGGGCAGCTACTCGGGAAGCTGCAGAAGGTCACAATGCCAAGTCCCACATAAGATGAGGCAGAAGGCCACTGACCTGGTATGTCTGCTTCAGCACCACGGAGACGCCCATGTGGCGGTCCCAGGTCACAGAGAGCGCCTTGCCCAGCAGCAGAATGACATAGCGGCCGGATTCCACCACCTCGAAGTTAGTCTCATCCTTCATGGGCCTCTTCATACTCACCTGAAGGAGGACAAAGCGTGAGCCAGGGAGAGGGTGTATCCAGCTCCCCGTCTGCCCCCACACCCACGACTGTCTCCATGGCTCTCCAGGACCATTAGCTGTTTGCCCCATTCAGTAAGAGCTTGCGCCCTTCAGGGTCAGCACCTGGCTGGACATTTCTGTGTCTGTCTCTCCTGACACTCTCCAAGAACCCTCTAAGAGAGAGCAATAGAGGTGGCGGCAAAATCGTAATTATGAGATTAAAAATACAACAAAACCAATAGCAGAAGGTTGTCCATCGCTTCACAAAAAGAATTTTTTTGACACTTGATCATGAAA
This sequence comes from Mormoops blainvillei, assembly GCA_004026545.1. NCBI lineage: Eukaryota > Metazoa > Chordata > Mammalia > Chiroptera > Mormoopidae > Mormoops > Mormoops blainvillei. The sequence goes on along the minus strand of PVJD01007055.1, from coordinate 2,980 downwards.
TACATGTGACCCCCTGCATAGGGTTTTTTCTAATGTGGCAATGATTTTAAGTATCTCCAGGCTATTCATTTAAAAATGTATCCCTCTACAAAAATGAGCACTGCACTCTCTCCTTGCATTCCCCGCCCCCATACCCTGGAGTCATTGTCATCAGGAGTCAGAGCTGTCAGGGAACAGAGGCTGCGGAGGAGCTCGGAGCTCCGCACTGGCAGTAGATTTCAGTTTGTAGGAGTCCGACCTGAGTCCTTGACTGGCCGAGGCATTGAGGGGGCTGAATCCCCCGAGCCCATTTCAGAGGCTTGACTGTCTAATTCATAAAACTGAGGCAGACGCTGTCACCCCTTTACAAAGGTCATCTCCTTCACAATGCACAACATGCAGAGCTAGTCATCTGTGCACACCTCCCCTTCAGCATCGCCACTGTCATCTGTCCTAAGTGCCGCTCTCCTTCGAAGCAGAGCTGAGACTGCTGACTCACAGTTAGGAGGTCACACTTGCTAAGCAGTTTTCTTCCACATGGAGGACAATTCACCTCCCATTCCCTGACATCAGTGATAGGTGTTTGCGGAAGGTCAGGATGCAGGCTGAGGCCGCGGGACAAAATGAAGACACCAGGACAGGCGTGAGCCCAGGTCCTGGGTCTCCCTAGCACTAGCTAGAGTCAGAGCAGCGGAACCGAAACTGTGGCCTAGGGACCGCCCACCACTTCAGATGCACAGTCCGGAGCCCCAGCCGGAGCCACAAGTCAGAATCTCAGGTTGAGCCCGATCGACACTCCCCCAAGATCTCCTCGGCAGCTCTCGTGTGCCCTCCGAGAACCACGTCAAAGCTCAGACCACACAGGGACTGCATCTGGTTACTGCTCTTTTGAGCTCTTTTAAAAAAAGATTTATCTGAAACAAACTGAAGCCATGAAAGAAAGTAAAAATCCTCCAAATACCATCGCTTCCCAAAATATACGTCCTTTTATATGTGTGTATATATGTATATATAATTGTATTGATCCATATTAGATATACCTGTATATAAAAGAGAAAGCCCTCCTGCCCTCCGGCCTCCGCTCCACCCTCCAGAGGTAAGCACTGATGCTTCTATTTTTGGGCAGCTATAGCTACACACTCTCCTCCACACGTACCTTCGCACCTTACCATACCGCAATGGGGTCACGTTACGCATGCGCATCTGTAACTTGTTCTTACTGAGCATGTCACAGTCAGGCGATATAGCCCCGCCTGCTGCTCACTCATGGATGCACAGTGTTCTATTCACACAAGTTCTAAACCAATGCTTGACGCCTGCTCTTCACAAGCCGACAGAAGAAGACAGGGGGCCTGAGGGGGAAGGGATGGGGCTGGCACTCACCTCCCCATCAAACAGTTCAATCTCTCCTCCTTCCACCAGGATGGTGACCCGCTTCTTGCATTTTACCGAGGGGTAGCCGCATCCCTCGTTCCCCACTAGGATCCGGAAGGTCCCGTGGTTGTTGCCACAGTAATCCTGGGGAAAAGAGGTGCCCGGAGAGAAATGGTGTTCCTGCCACTTCTCCCCAGATCAGAAGCTCTGGAGTGGGTGGTAGAGGCTCAGTTGGTTGGTGCTGCCGCCCACTCCCAGCCTGCTCTGCGCACGCCTGCTTGGTGGGGCAGCGCACTCCCAGCATGCTCTGCGTGTGGCTGATCAGGGCGCGCTGGTTCTGCCCCACTCCCAGCATGCCGGGCAGGCGTGCATGCTGTCACCCTCGCTGCCTGACTCTCGGCGTCCTGAAGCTCAGTCTCTCGGGTGAGGCTCCTACAGGTTTGTGGCCCCCCCTTCAGAATACCAACCCCTTCGCCCAGCCTCCTCCCAAGAATGGAGACAGAGAGACCACATTGGTTTAAAGCTTCACAGAGTCAAGCTGTCCCGTCCCGCATGAGAAAAGGCCCCATACCTCCTTGCTTACCCACTATGGTGTCAACCAGCGAAAGAAATTTACAGGAATCCATATAACGGGAGAGGAAGGCAGGGGGACCCTTGCCTTCGGTCACCAGCTAGGATTTCCAGGGTTCTTTCCCATCCTGCTGGGCAGGGTGGCTTTTCTGTGCCCCCACCCACTCCCTGCCCCTTCTGAACTGCACCAGGTTAGAAAAGAAAATGCGCAGAATGCAATGGAATCATAAGGCGGAAAGCCAACTCCAGGGGTCCTTTCCGCCATCCCCCTGTCCAGGGCGCTGCATGGAGCTGTGTATGTTACTCACTGCACGCGGGTGCCGGCAGGGAGAGTGCACACAGCCCGAAATGCAGCCTCGCCTGCCTCCCCACTGTGCACCCTCACAGAGGAGCCTACGTCTGCCAAGAGGAACGGATGCCTTTTTCTAATGTTGTTTTGGCACCAATTTGGGGTGATGGTAGCCTCGCCCCACAACAATCCCAGTCAACAAACAGGCTTCTGTCCCATTTTTTATAAGTCTCCATCCAGGCGAACTAAAGGAAGATGGGCAATCACTGTGAGGTTCAAGCTCTGACCTCTTCAAGCACCTTTTTCAGAGGTTGGACCATCACTCCAGCCCCAGAGTTGTTTCTATGGACAGAACAACAGACTCTGGCCTAGAGACCCCCCAGACTGCAGCCAGCACCACCCGCCCCCTCCTATGGACAGACAGCACCCTCCTCCCCTTCCTCCCTCTCACCTGCGCCAGAACATACTGGCACTCCCCGGGGAACATGTAGCTGAGCCCGTCGAAGGTCATGTAGTGGGCCATGCCAATCGTGGAGCACGTGGCGTCACACACATGGTCCGTGCAGTTCCACTTCCGGTCCCGACAGACACTAGGGACAGTAATGGCAAGGGCGGCCAGAGAGTGAGGGGTGGGCGTTGCGGAATGAGGAGGCCATGAAGGAACACAGAATGTTCCAGGTGCCACCCGACCTTCCAGGAAGCCTCAAGAAGTGGAGGATCTACAGCCTCACTGGGGGTGGGGGTTGGGGGTGGAGGCTGCAGGCGTGA